>JAKVIS010002765.1:0-20742 GCA_033119425.1 Bufotes viridis | reverse complement strand
TTACTGTGGGGGGCAGTGTGGCGGACATTACTGTGTGGGGGGCAGTGTGGCGGACATTACTGTGTGGGGGGGCAGTGTGGCGGACATTACTGTGTGGGGGCAGTGTGGCGGACATTACTGTGTGGGGGGCAGTGTGGCGGACATTACTGTGTGGGGGGCAGTGTGGCGGACATTACTGTGTGGGGGCAGTGTGGCGGACATTACTGTGTGGGGGGGCAGTGTGGTGGACATTACTGTGTGGGGGCAGTGTGGCGGACATTACTGTGTGGGGGCAGTGTGGCGGACATTACTGTGTGGGGAGCAGTGTGGCGGACATTACTGTGTGGGGGGCAGTGTGGCGGACATTACTGTGTGCGGGGGCAGTGTGGCGGACATTACTGTGTGGGGAGCAGTGTGGCAGACATTGCAATGTGCGGGGGCAGTGTGGCGGACATTGCTGTGCGGGGGGCAGTGTGGCGGACATTACTGTGCGGGGGCAGTGTGGCGGACATTACTGTGCGGGGGCAGTGTGGCGGACATTACTGTGCGGGGGCAGTGTGGCGGACATTACTGTGTGGGGGACACTACAGTGTGGGGTGGCATTATACAAAAGCTCTGCAGATGCAACTCCCATGTATTGGGTCACAACAATTTGGGTGGTCAATCACTAAATGAACCCTGTTATGGGGAGAATCTGTGGATGACACATATTTGTCCCACAGACACCCCCTCCCCCCAAAACAGGGTTAATTTACTGAATGACCACCAATAAAGAGGTGGGGTCACATATGCTATTTCATAATGACAGCAGGGCCCGTGCAGTGACTGTATTCTACTACACCCCCATCCCCGCTCACTGGATATAATCTTATTAACTATATAACTGTAGTAAATCAGTACAGTTATATAGTTAGATATATACAGTGTCGAGGAGGAGTGTAATAGAACTACAGTCACTGCACGAGCCCCTGCGCTGTCATCAAAAAAGCAGATACAACCCCACAGCCTCACCCCCTTGTATTGGGGTCATTCCTACATGGACCCTGTTATGGGGAGGGGATCTGTGGATGACACAAATGTGTCATCCACAGATTCCCCAATAACAGTATCATCCATCACAGATCCCCCATAGCAGTGTCATCCACAAGTTGGATGGGGCGCACTTGGGCAGCTCAGCCTCTGTTGGTGGTGGACCTTGTCCCAGCCCTGCCTGCAGTAGTTGATACAGGGACATGGCTGTCTATTTTTCTTCTGAAAAGTTAGTTTATAATTATGCATTTTTTCTTACTAGATAAGAGTAAATGTCTTAAAATGTGGTCACTGTCTAATTTGGTACAAAAAATGGCCAATTCAATCTTTCTATCTACTGAGTCTCTCTTTCTTCATCTACTATTATTAATACGGATTATGGGTTCATAAAGTATTATTTTATTATTATTAAAATTAATAAACTATGGGTTACCTATTTTTATAGGAGGTCTTATATTTTGTGTTGACTGCTACAGAAGGAAAAAAATATATAGTATTTCAGTTACAATGGTATAATACTGCCGAAATGAAAAAGAAAAATAGACAAAAATTCATAAACAAATTAATTCTCTGGGTCAGTATTGTTACACTGAAATGACATTTATATAGTTTTTCTTGTGATTTAATAGCCCAAAAATAAAACTTTGGAAAAAAAAATGTGTTTCTTTTTATTGTCATATTCTCACCCCGTAACATTTTTATATGTCTACAGAGCTGTGTGATGATCTGTATTTTTATTGATAAACATTTGAGGTGTGTATGACTTTTTGGTAAATTTTGTTCATTTTTTAGTCGAGGTGAAGTGATAAAAAAATGGCGTATCAGCCATTTTGATTTATTTTTTCATTACACCATTCGCCATATCAGATAAATATTTTTAGATTTTAATAGTATTGCCATTTTCTGATGTGGTGATGCCTATGATATTTATTTTTTAATATTAATTTAGGAGGATGGGGGTGATTTGAATCGTTATATATATTTTCTAATTTTAAAAAAACTTTTTTTACATTTTTCTAGACCCCAAGGGGACTCCAACATGTAATCATTAGATTGCCTTTTTGTATTAAGTAATGGAATTTTATCCATTACAGAATACAAAGATTAGTATATTCCAATGCAGTGCTGGAATATGCCAGTAATAGGCCTAGAAGCCTTGTATAGACCCTGGCCTATTACCACTATGGAACGCCTTCCTGATCTCAGCCAGGTGACAGCGTTCCTGTATGGAAAGGAGCATTCTTCTGTTCTTTTTACCTTTCAGATGCTGTCATCATATTTTATCATAGCATCTGAGGGTTAAATGTCCACAGTCAGCATTATTGCCGATTTCAGACTTACAGGGATTCTGCGCTTATAACGCAACAAACATGTAGCAGCTACGTTTTGGTGTCCACCCCTTTGACAAGCATGTGTGTTGCACTGCTTGACAGAAGGGCGGACACCCGAAACGTAGCTGCTACATGTTTGACACATACAGGACTTTGTGTAACACATGGACATTTTATATATTGAAATATGCAGTTGTAAAAAGTGTTTGTGGATGTCTATATGGATTTTGTATAAAGAGGCAAAGATATAAGAGACATACGTTTTTTTAACTGAATCTGATTTAGAGCCAATTGGGGATATTGGTTAGGCCTAATTCACACGTCCACAAAATGGATCCGCATCCCATCCGCAATTTTGCGGAAGGGTTGCAGAACCATTCATTTCAAAGGGACAGGAATGGATGTGGACAGCACACTATGTGATGTCCGCATCCACATTTCGCATCCGTGTTTCCGCATCCGCGTTTCGTTTCCGCAAAAAAGTAGAACATGTCCTATTCTTGTCCGCAGTGCAGACAAGAAAAGGCCTCTCTATATAGTGCCAGCAATGTGCGGTCCGCAAAATGCAGAATGCACATTGCAGCCGTCCGTGTTTTGCGGATCCGTGTTTCCATAAAAACACACTACGAACGTGTGAATTTGGCCTTAAGGCCTCATGCACACGACCGTATGTGTTTTAAGGTCCGCAAAAAGGATGATGTTCCGTATGGCATCCGTTTTTTTTGCGGATCCGTTATTTTTGCGGATCCATTGTAATAATGCCTAACCTTGTCCTAAAACTAGAAAAAAATAGGACATGATCTTTTGTGGAAAGGAAAAACAGACATACGGAAACGGAATACACACGGAGTACCTTCCGTTTTTTTTGCGGACCCATTGAAATGAATGGTTCCGCAAAAAGAACGAAAATGGACACGGAAAGAAAATACGTTCGTGTGCATGAGGCCTAACACGCCACTAAAAACTGAGTCCATTTGTGTCAAGTATAAATCACATACTTTCTATTTAAAGATATGGAGTTCACAGGTTCCCTTTAACTCCTTCGCCACCAGCACCATATATGTAGCACTTCCGGGCTACTTATCGGCATCCTCTGCGGCCAATGAGGATGCCGGTAATTGGTTTCAATTGCGCTGGGTCTCGCTGAAGAGACCTATGGTATTGAAGGTTCAATTCATATTTTGGCCAGTAGGTAGCAGGCCAACATAATAAATTAGCAATTAAAAAAAAATTTGGATTTTGTAGGCTCAAGTATAAGCTTCAAAATCATTAAAAAAGTTAAAAAAGTTAAAATAGATATATAAAAAATAAAAAATATAAAAGTTTAAATCACTCCTCTTTCCGTAGAATAAAAAAACAAATACATAAATAACAAAAATATAAACAGCATGGGTATCGACGCGACTAAAAACACCCGTACTATTAAAATATAAAATATTTTTCCAATACGGTGAATGGCATAACATAAAAGGGTCAAAATGGCCAATGTTCCATCGCTTCACTTACCCCCAAAAAAGTAATAAAATATGATCAAAAAGTCACACACACTCCAAAATGGTATCAATAAAAACTAAAGCGTGTCCTGCAAAAATTGAGCCCCACACAGCTCAGTAGATATAACTATAAAAAAGTTATGGGGTCAGAATATGGTGATGTAAAAAACCTGTAAACGGTAGAGGAAGTACTTTTTTTCCAATTCCACACCATTTGAAATTTTTCCCGATTCCCACTACAACGTATGCCATATTAAATGGTGACATTAGAAAGTACAGCTTGTCCCGCAAAAAATAAGACCTCAGCTGTGTGAAAGGAAAAATAAAAAAATATGGCTCAAGAAAGATAGAGAAGAAAAATGAAAATGCAAAAACAAAAACCTCAGGTATCCGAAGGGTTAAGGACAAAAAAAAATCTATATTTGCATTCATCTAACCTGTGGGAATATTAATAAATACAACTGGTGAAAATGATTAAGGCTAGTTTCACACTAGTGACAGCCTTCACCGGCAGGCTGTTCCAGCGGGTGAACAGCCTGCCGCATCCATGCTGCCGCTAGTGCATGCGTGCTGCCGGAAGTCCGCTCTGGCCCCATTGACTATAATGGTGGGGGGTGGAGTTCCAGCAGCAGCACCATAAACATGCCGAGAGGCGGCCGGAAAAAACTTTGACATGTAGTTCTATTCCGGCCCCCTCTCGGCATGTTTGCCGTGCTGCCGCCGGAACTCCGGCCCGCCTCTATTATAGTCAATGGGGCCGAGCGACCTCGAGGCGTGCTTGCACTAGTGGCAGCACGAGTCCGGCAGGTGAACAGCCTGCCGGAGAAGGCTGCCGCTAGTGTGAAAGTAGTCTTAAAACTGAATTGCACCAGTAAGGGGATTTTCCAGGCTTTTTATAAAAGCTGACGCTGCATTTACTGTTACTGTATGCAGCTGAACAGGAAAAGAAGCTCACACATCCAGTCAGGACTTGGGCAGAAGAGCCAGCAGCTTGTGCGAGTGCAGCAGACAGGGCCGGTGCAAGGATTTTTCCAACACAAGCGAAGCTACATTTTGGCGCCCCATGTTCACATTATGACCCCCTATTGTGTCACACTTCTCCCCCATGGCACATCATCCCCCATGTCACATTTCTCCCCTCCATGACTACAGACATTTGATTTGTCCCCCTCCCATCAGGTCACCCGTGACCCCACCCCCATTAATGTTGTCCAATAATTATAAACATTATGCGCTCTGCACTCATCACCTACCACCTACCCTACGGCAGTCGACAGTCCGTCTGGGCTGGCCTGGGCTGGCTGTGTGAGCCACTCGCCAGTCACATACACTCTGAGTGATCCCGTGACTGTGTTGCTGCTCTGTGAGTGAAGGCCGGGGCTGCACGGCACACGCAGGCTGGGGTGGGCGGCCGGCAGAGCTGCGGCGCAACTCGCCGCAAGTGATTTATAGAAAAAAATGTTAATTTTTTCGCCCCTTCTCTGCGCCCTAAGGCAGCCGCTTGGTCTGCCTTATTATAGCATCGGCCCTGGCAGCAGGGATGGAAGCATCGGCAAGTGAAAGGACAGGTAAGTAATAACCAAACAATCTTTCTTCTACAGGTTAGAAAAAGAACAGTTTTTATAAAAAGACCAGAGAACCCCTTTAACAACAAATGTTATCTTTGTTTCAGCTGTTGTCCCATGACGGCGAGAAAATGTCACTCCTTCACTAACACTTCTCTTGGACACTATGAACCTAGGACTCAATGTCACTGAGCAAGTGTCTGAGATGCACTGTGTATACACACTCAGCAGTGATGAAGTAATCTATACTCAGGCACCTTCTATAGAGTAATATTACCTGTAATTGAAGACTTCAAACATTTTATTAAATACATTAACCCTTTCAGGACCAAGCAAAATTTGGCTGCAGCATTTTTTTTCCTGCAAGCTTTCCAAAGGCCTCAATTTTTCAATTTTATTTTAGTATGAATGCTTGTTTTTGCTGGTTAACTTGTATTTTTCAATGGCATTTAATATGCCATATGATAGATTGCAAAACTGTAAAAAACAAATATTCAGGTAGAATGGGAAAAAACACAATTGTGCCACTGTCTTTTTGAATTTTTGTTTTAACGGCCTTCACTATACAGTATAAATGACATAACAATATTCTTCAAGTCAGAAAGATTACTCCAAAAACAACATTTTTATCACTTTTCTTAGTCTTTACAAATTGCTTTGTCTTGCCATATTCTGACAACCATTACTGATTTTATATTTTTCTATTGATGGAGATGTGTTAGGGATTTTTGTGTGCAGGATGAGCTATAGTTATTATTGGTATCATTTTGGGGTACATAACACTGTTTTTATTTTTTTTGTATTTCATTTTTTGAGAGGCAAGGGTTAAACAGCAATTCAGGCATTGGATTTTTTAGTTCACCCTTTAGTATAATTAATGTAATATTTTAATAGTTTGGACAATATTTAATATGAAAAAGTGGCCAGGTGTAGCTATAGGGGGTACAGAGGTAGAAACTGCTACATTGGCCCAGGAGCCTGAGGGGCCCAGTACAACAGAATGTGCATCCCGGTCAAGTTATACCCTCTGGCTGGAGCTAAGGGGTTAGGTCAAGACTTTGGAATGGGGAAGGGGTGCCATTTCAATTTTGCCTCAGGCAAAACTTTTCGAAAAAAAAAAAAAAAAAAGGGTGGTGGGGTTGGTTGCTTAGACAAGCAGCGGTACCCAAACAGGAGTAGAGTTCGTTCTCCCAAGCACAAAGCAGAAAATAGAAAATGCGGGACCGCTAGAAACGGCAGTTTTTGCACTAGTAATGATAAGCTTACAGTACTGGAGATATATTTCTGGGAGCAGGACATACTAAGTTAGAACCACAGTGTTCTTTCACATGTATGAGCTCCTGGGTGCTTCCAGCTGATTTTCCAATCCACCTGAAGCCGCCGACCACTAATTTCACTCTCAGGAATTTGACCCTTCAGAGAAGACAAATAGATGGTGCAGTACCTTTGAGATATGTGGAGTGCCCACCCTCTATTATACTCACAATATCCAGATAATTGAGCGCATATCACCAGCCACTGTTTCCAATAACGGGTAGAGGCACTACATCACCAACTGCTGTTTCCACTATCCAGTAAGAAAACCTTCATAGAGAACAAATGGATACAATGCCCGACCCGGGTTTTGCGGTAAGCTACGGCCCTGAAGAAGCTGGTGATATGCGCTCAATTATCTGGATATTGAGAGTATAATAGAGGGTGGGCACTCACATATCTCTTTAAATTATATTTATTTTAAGTTTTTTATGTATAATTATTAGCACATATCTCAAAGGTACTGCACCATCTATTTGTCTTCTCTGAAGGGTCAAATTCCTGAGAGTGAAATTAGTGGTCGGCGGCTTCAGGTGGATTGGAAAAAATCAGCTGAAAGCACCCAGGAGCTCATACATGTGAAAGAACACTGTGGATCTAACTTATATTTCTGGGAGCAGGACATACTATCTACAGTACTGTAGTTTATCATTACTCAGGCAACTACGAAGGCTATGTGCTTCCATGCCCCTGGCCACAAAGAACTGAGGAAGGGGGACCCAAGCTGAACTCTTGAACCAGGGCCCATGAGCCTTAGCCATGCCCCTGCAAATGGGGAAAGGGCTTTTTTCACTTTTAATATTTCTGGGCTTTTTTATATTTTTTAATATTTAATCAATCTTAACCACTTCAGCCCTCTAGCTTAAACCCCTTAATGACCAGGCCACTTTTACAATTCTGCACTACACTACTTTCACCGTTTATTGCTGCGGTCATACAACTTACCACCCAAATGAATTTTACCTCCTTTTCTTCTCACTAATAGAGCTTTCATTTGGTGGTATTTCATTGCTGCTGACATTTTTACTCTTTTGCTTTTAATAAAAATGACCGAAATTTTTGCAAAAAATGACATTTTTCACTTTCTGTTGTAAATTTTTAAAAAAACTACATTTCTATATAAATTTTTCGCAAAATGTATTGGTATTGTTCTACATGTCTTTGATAAAAAAATCCAATAAGTGTATATTTATTGGTTTGGGTAAAAGTTATAGCGTGTACAAACTATGGTGCAAAAAAGTGAATTTCGGCATTTTGAAGCAGCTCTGACTTTCTGAGTGCCTGTCATGTTTCTTCCAGGTGCTAGAATGCCAGGATAGTATAAATAACCCCCAAATGACACCATTTTAGAAAGAAGACACCCCAAAGTATTCGCAGAGGGGCATGGTGAGTTCATGTATCATTTCATTTTTTTCACAAGTTAGCTGGAAAATTACACTTCTGGCAAAAAAAAATCTCCCACGGATTCACTATGCCCCTCAGTGAATACCTTGGGGTGTCTACTTACCGAAATGGGGTCATTTGTGGGGTTTGTTTACTGTTCTGGCATTTTGGGCACGGCTAAATTGTGAGCAGCCATGTAAAAGCTAAAGGTACTTCGTTGGATTTGGGCCCTTTGCGCACACAGGCTTCAAAAGTGTCACTCATGTGGTATCGCCGTACTCAGGAGAAGTAGGGCACGTGTTTTGGGTGTATTTTTACATATACCCATGTTGGAGTGAGAGAAATATCTCTGTAAACTGACAACTTTGTATAAATTTTTTAAAAGTTGTCATTTACAGAGATATTTCTCACACCCAGCATGGGTATATGTAAAAATACACCCCAAAACCACATTGCGCTACTTCTCCTGAGTACGCTGATACCACATGTGTGACACTTTTTGCAGCCTAGATGCTAAGAGGCCCTAAAACCAATGAGTACCTTTAGGATTTCACAGGGCATTTTTACACATTTGGATTCCAGACTTCTTCTCATGCTTTAGGGCCCCTAAATGCCAGGGCAGTATAAATACCCTACAGTGACCCCATTTTAGAAGAAGACACTCAAGGTATTCCGTGAGGGTATGGTGAGTTCATGTAAAATTTTATTTTTGTCACAAGTTAGTGAAATATGAGACTTTGTAAAAAAAAAAATAATATATATATATATATCAATTTCCGCTAACTTGTGCCAAAAAAAAATAAATTCTGTGAACTCGCCATGCCCCTCACGGAATACCTTGGGGTGTCTTCTTTCCAAAATGGGGTCACATGTGGGGTATTTATACTGCCCTGGCATTTTAGGGCCCTAAAGCGTGAGAATCCAAAATGCGTAAAAATGCCCTGTGAAACTCTAAAGGTACTCATTGGTTTTAGGCCCCTTTGCGCATCTTGGCTGCAAAAAGTGTCACACATGTGGTATCGCCGCACTCAGGAGAAGTAGGGCAATGAGTTTTGGGGTGTATTTTACATATACCCATGCTTGGTGTGAGAAATATCTCTGTAAATGACAACTTTTAATATTTTTATACAAAGTTGTCAATTTACAGAGATATTTCTCTCACCCAGCATGGGTATATGTAAAAATATACCCCAAAACACATTGCCCTACTTCTCCTGAGTACGGCGATACCACATGTGTGACACTTTTTTGCAGCCAAGATGTGCAAAGGGGCCCTAAAACCAATGAGTACCTTTTAGGAGGGCATTTTTACGCATTTTTCTTTCACGCTTTAGGGCCTCAAAAATGCCAGGACAGTATAAATGCCCCACATGTGACCCCATTTTGGAAAGAAGACACCCCAAGGTATTCCGTGATGGGCATGTCGAGTTCATAGAAGATTTTTTTTATGGCACAAGTTAGCGGAAATTGATTTTTTATTGTTTTTTCTCACAAAGTCTCCTTTTCTGCTAACTTTTGACAAAAAGTTCAATTTTTCATGGACTCACTATGCCCCTCAGCGAATACCTTGGGTGTCTTCTTTCCAAAATGGGATCATTTGTGGGTGTTTGTACTGTTCTGGCATTTTGGGGGCTAATTATGAGCAATCTTAAAATCCCAAAGGTACTGTTGAATTTAGGCCCCTTTGCACTCAGGCTGCAAAAAGTGTCACTCATGTGGTATCGCCAGTACTCAGGAGAAGTAGGGAAATGTGTTTTGGGGTGTATTTTTACATATACCCATGTTGGCTGAGAGAAATATCTCTGTAAACTGACAACTTTGTATAAAAAAATTAAAAAAGTTGTCAGTTTACAGCGATATTTCTCACACAAAGTATGGGTATATATAAAAAGACACCCCAAAACTCATTGCCCTACTTCTCCTGAGTACGGTGATACCACATGTGTGCCACTTTTTGCAGCCAAAATGCACAAAGGGGCCCAAATTCCAATGAGTACCTTTAGGATTTCACAGGGCATTTTACGCATATGGATTCTCACGCTTTAGGGCCCCTAAAATGTCAGGGCAGTATAAATACCCCACATGTGACCCCATTGTGGAAAGAAGACACCCCAAGGTATTCTGTGAGGGGCATGGCGAGTTCACAGAATTTTTTTTTTTGGCACAAGTTAGCGGAAATTGATATATATATATTTTTTTATAAAGTCTCATATTCCACTAACTTGTGACAAAAATAAAATTTTACATGAACTCACCATACCCCTCAGCGAATACCCTGGGGTGTCTTCTTTCTAAAATGGGGTCACATGTGGGTGTTTGTACTGCCCTGGCATTTGAGGGTCTCCGCAATCATTACACGTATGGCCAGCATTAGGAGTTTCTGCGATTCTCCTTATATTGAGCATACGGGTAATGAGATTTTTTTTCCGCTCAGCCTCTGGGCTGAAAAAATGAACGGCACAGATTTCCTCATTCGCATCGATCAATGTGGATGAAAAATCTCTGCCAAAAATGTGCAAAAAGTAGTAAGGCCCCATTCACACGTCCTCAAATAATCCGCATCTATTCCGCAATTCTGCGGAATAGATGCGGACCCATTCAGTGTGAATGGGGTCGGCGGTGATGCGGAGAGCACACTATGTGCTCGCCGCATCAGCATTTGCGGAGCTGCGGCCGCAAACTTCCGGGTTTCGGCCCCAAACATCCGGCCGCAGCTCCGCAAAGATAGAGCATGTCCTATTCTTGTCCGCATTTTCTATATAGTTCTTGGCAATGTGCGGATCCGCAAAATGCGGAAAGCACATTGACGGTGTCCGTGCATTGCGTATCCATGGATCCGCAAAACACATACGGACGTCTGAATGAGCCTTTACTGGGGGGTGATTTAGTGACAGGGGGTGACAGGGGGTGACAGGGGGTGACAGGGGGTGACATGGGGGTGATCAGGGTTAATCGAGGTTAATCGGGGTTAATCAGTGACGGGGGTGGATGGGGGTCTGTGTGGTGATTGGTGCACTTACAGTTTACTTTGGTGGTCCCAAACAAAAAGGGACCACCAAAGGAACGAATAGCAGCATATCAGACGCTGTTAACAAAACAGCGCCTGATATGCCAGTTTTTTATCTTCTACAGCCTGCCAGCGCACGATCAGCGCCTGTCAGGCTGTGTTTAACTTCTCTCCTCGATTTGATCCTGTGAACGCGACAGACGCGCGTGCGCTCACAGGAAATCTCGCGAGATGACGCGCCCGCGGCCAAAGAGGAATGAACCGACCGCCCGCAGGACACAATTCCTGCGTTAGGCGGTCGGAAAGAGGTTAAAATAATCTTTATTTACCTTTTTAGTCCCCTCTAGGGGACTTGAACCTACAGTCACTTTG
Organism: Bufotes viridis; assembly: GCA_033119425.1. NCBI lineage: Eukaryota > Metazoa > Chordata > Amphibia > Anura > Bufonidae > Bufotes > Bufotes viridis. The sequence goes on along the minus strand of JAKVIS010002765.1, from coordinate 9,269 downwards.
ATAATTTGTACAATAAACTGCAATACTTTGAATTGCATTGTATTTTTAATTTTAATAGCACCCTATTACAACCTACCAGAGCCAAGGTGTAATAGGAGTCCTAACATTGCAGGCCTAGGAGGTTTTCACAAGGCTCCTAGCTGCCATAACAACTGATTGACACCTCTTGATTGCATTGTGGGCGAGCTTATCAGGGGGATGAGAGAGCTACCTCCTTCTCTAATTGTTCAGATGGCAAATTCACTGTTAATCACCACATATGAGGGATTAAACGGAAAGGATTGTCCTTTTTTCGATCCTAGCCGCTACAGGTTGGAGTCAATTGTAACACAAGTGGCACTTTCCATGCATGGAACAGATTCACCTCCTGAGCCTGCTCCATATACTCCTTATGCACCAGTGACATAAATTCCTTGGTGTGCATAGAGGTTAAGCAAAAAAAAGTGTGGATGACATGTATGAAAGCAAAGCTTACATTTTGTTGAAGGGTTTACCTAGTTTCAAAACCCATTTTTGTTAAAGATTTAGGAACACATCATGCCTGCAAACAAGAACATAATATCATGAAGTTAAAGAACATGCAAGAACAGGAACATGCATCCAAGTCCAGCTTTTAGTAAAATTATGGTGACATCGGGCTTTTCAATGTTTTCTATCACCATCATGTTATTAAGGGTAGGGCTGGCTTAAATGTATCTTCTATGTGTGTGCCACTAATCATAGCACCCCAGCATGCCTCGTGCAATATGATATAAGAACCCAGATATGGTGCAGAGAGACAGAGTCTAGCAGAAATGGACCAATCTATGAAGTATTTTCACATGCATTCGAACTTGCAGATGAAGCCACATAGGTTCTTGTATTAATAATTGAATATTTGGATGAATCACAAATGGTAACATTTAGAAGTGTGGTTAGTGAAAGTCCTCTGTAAGTGCACTTCATAGCGGTAATGAATGAATAGCATCAGTGTATTTACATTTCTCCAGAGCAAAATAGCAGCTGAAAACCACTCTGCACCTGATCTGACCTCAGAAAGAAGGTATGGAATTTAATTTCTCTGCACATTGCTACAACTGGACTTCACCTTATTTACTTGAAAGAGGAGATCATTGCCAGCTATGGTGCTCTAAAATCATCATTAAATGTTATACTCTATACACGAAAAATCCTATATGACAGACAGACATGTGGCTGTGGTGACATCATTCAGAATATGGATAGAAAAGGGCTCTTGGTGCCCAAGTCCAGGTTTTTAGAATGTACCTAAGCAGCACTATAATCAGTCCCTGGGATGCTCAGCATGATAGTTCCTGGGTGAACAATGGGACAGGTAAAGACTCTCATTATTTATTCATGCTGAAGAGTTTGATCATTGGGATGTGTTGTATTAGACAGAATGACCCTTTTTCCTTTGGTGTGTAAAAACCTGGAAAGGGACCAGGTCGATGGAGTAGAAAGAGAAGTCTCCACCCCATCGTTAGGACACTACAGGGTTTGTGCCGTCTAATGACTTTTTTAGCTGCCAGCTAAGAAGGCTTCATAAAGAGGACCTTTAATTACTTTGGGGAATCAAAATAGCTTACCTGCCATGATTCCCACCGGTCCCCTGATCATTGTACATTGTTTTCTTTTCAAATCTGTCCCCCTATTCTTTACTAGGGACCCCAATACCTTTAGATGCTCTATATGGTAATACAGAGCAAAGGTTTATTGGGTGAAGACTAACTCCCTGCTCTGCAGACAGTGTCCACAGCACGCTCTTAAAGGCTATGTACACCTTTGGCAACATTTTTTTAAATTATTGCATTATACTTATTTTGAGCTAAAAAAAAATTTTCAATTAGTCTTTATTAACAATGTGGAATCCTTTTTCTGTACAGAGCTGACATGCTCTACTAGCTGCCTGTGGATTTTTTTGTCCTTTCCGTCATCTGAGGAGCAGACGGACTTCTTATCTGTGCTCTCTCACATCATAAACACTCACTAAAGCTCATTAAAGCTCAATCCCAGCTATAATCACTGCGCCTGCACCATTCATTATTCGCGCAGGCGCAGCAGATTATAGCTGGCAGCCAGCAGCGTCGCTTGCCTCTACCTGCGCCTACTGAGCGGCACGAGACTTCACCAGAGCACAGGGTTGGCAGACGGACGTAGCGCTACCTGGCTCTGTCAATCAGGACTTGGAGGAGGAGACCAAGGTGGGAGAAACGGAGGCTCTAGGAGTAGGAGCAACGCCCCTCCTGCTCCTAGAGCCTCATTAGCATATTATAAAAAGTTAGATTTTTGGCGTAACAGGGGCACTTGATAAAAGTAGGAATAGGCTACTTAGGTTTAGCTGACATTAGCACATACGTTAATGTCAGCTAGCTTAATAGGTTAAATCTGGTGACAGACACACTTTAAGCCCCATGCACACCGACTCGTTGTTTGCTTCCGTGTCCGTCTGCTTTTTTGACGGATAGGATGCTTCCCCATTCATTTCAATGGGTCCGTCAAAAATGCGGATGGTCAACCGCTTTTGTTCCGCATCCGTGATCCGTGTTTTCATTCCGCACAAAAATAGTGCATGTCCTATTTTTTTCACGCTTATGGACAAGGATAGGCATTTTTACAATGGATCTGCCATAAAAATCGGATCCGCTAAAAACGGTCCGTCATCCGCTTTTTTTGACGGACGCAAAATTTCTGAGGAGGAGCGGACGCGGAGGCAGGCAACGGTCGTGGTGCATGTAGCCTTAAGCTGTCAAATTATACAGCCTCAGAGCAATGCAGAAGCCAATGTGATTTCAAGAGATGTAACTAATCTCACAAGACCATGCTGTGTGAAGACTAGCTTCTAGTCAGTCAGCAGAATAGGTGAAACGGAATTGATTGAGAGCAGAAGCTGAAGAGAGCAAAAGCAGTGGGACATGGACCAAGGAGAGGCAGCTGATATCTGTGAGTAGGGATGAGCGAATCGACTTCAGATGAAACATCCAAAGTCAATTCGCATAAAACTTTGTTTCAATACTGTACGGAGCGAGGGCTCAGTACAGTATTAGAATGTATTGGCTCCAATGAGCATAACTTATTACTTTGCGAAGTCTCACAAGACTTGGCATATTAAATTCAGAAATGGATTTATGCTGTAAAAAACATTTCTCGAACTCTGGTTCGGTTCCAAGGTACCACCTACTGAAGTCAGGCCCCAAAGCAGCTGCTGCCCCTGCTTCCTTCATAGCTAAGCCACTAGATCTACCTCATCAGGTAAATGATTTTAAAAAAAAATGACTATGCTAGAACAACCATTTTTGTCACTTTGCTCCCCCACAAAAAAAAATATCATATTATCAAGTGATCAAAAGGAGTATGTACCCTAAAATGGTACCAATGAAAACTTCTATTCAATAGAAATGTGGAACCCATAAACCAATCCATCAAAATCTGCACTGCAAAAGCCAAAAGGTGGTCTTTCCCTTCTGAACTTTGCAGCGTGCCCAAACATCCACATTTATGGTATTTCCGTACCTAGTAGAACCCGCATAACAATTTAAGGGGAGTGGTGTGTCTCAGATGGCACAAGCTGGGTACAACATATTGAGGATTGACATGCCAAGTCTGTGCAAAATACCAGTTTTCATTTTGCACATTTTGTCCCCCTGCTCCTTCATTTCTGCGAAGTACCTGTGGTGTCAAAATGCTCACCCCACCCCTTGAAAAACAACTTGAGGGGTGTAGTTTCTAAGAGGAGGTCACTAATTGAAGATTTTAACTGTACAGGTACCTCAGGGTCTCTGCAAATTTGATGTAGCACCCAAAAACCATTACAACAAAATCTGCGGTTCAGAAGCCAAATGGTTCTCTTTTCCTTCTGGGCCCTACCATGTCTCATAGAGCAGCAAATCTATTGCTTTTCTATAGCCAGTAGAACCCACCTATGTGGTGTTGTGTAAGCCTCAGATATTACCAGCTGGGCACAGATATTGGCACAGTATTATATTTGTGTAAACATTGCAGTTTTCATTTTGCACGGTCCATTGTTCATTCATTTCTGGAAAAAAAAAAACTGTGGCGCTAAAATGCTCACTCCATCCTAAATACCTTAAGGGGCAAGGTTTCCAAAAAGGGTTCACATGTAAGGGGTCCATTTATTATTTCACATCAGAGCCCCTACAGTTGTCAGCACAAGCAGTGTAAATTACCACATTGGGTTTAAAAATGCACATAGTGCTCTTTTATTCCTAGGCCCTCTTATACATTCGGGAAAAGATTAGGGCCACATGTAAAGTGTTTCTAAAACCAGAAAGCACAGCATAGTAATAAGAGGGCTTAGGTTTCACACTGGAACATGACAGGCACAACATGTTGGGCACTGAATTGGTGTAACAATGGCAGTTTGCAGCCGCCAGCGTGCAGTGCGTCCGACTACGTGCCTCAGTCGAGCTGCAGCGGGGCTCCTTTCTTCGCTGCAGGCTCCGGACCCGCTTTTGCTGTCGCAGGCTACGACAGCTTCTGTTATATCTTGTAGGAGACGCAGGCGTCCTGGTACCTTAACGGTTAATGCACGCCCTGATTCCGCCCTCTCTCCAATTCTGGCCAGGCACCACCTTTATAAGGGTGCTTCCCCCTTCCTGCAATGCCTGAGCAATATTGTACTTCCTACAGCTAAGGCTCCTGTTGTTCCTGCATTCGAAATCCTGCTTATGACCTCTGCCTGTATCCTGACCTCGTCTCTGCTTGATCCTCTTGTACCTCGCTGCTCTCAAGTTAAAGACCCGGACTGTCAACCACGCCTCTGTCTGCTGTGCAGATCGTTACACCAGCTCCACCTGGACTAACTCAGCTATGCTGTTCTCACAGCACTAGCTCTACTATACAGCTTGTTCAGCTCAGCATTATTCCTGCGGCTGTCTGCTTTGTGCCCAGTTCCCGGTGCTAGCATCGGGGCTTTCTAACCTGCCCGACCAGCTGCCACTTAACCGGGACTACTCTTGCGGTGGCGACCAGGTGTCTCCCTGCAGCTGAGTCCAGCTTCCGCATCCTGGAGCGGGATAAAGGGTGAAAACCAGGGGACACTTAGACTCCTCTCCCAAGTTTGGCCCAAAAGTCAAACCGGTAAGTGGCACAGCGGGTCCACACCCGTTGATCCGTTACAATTGGCATGTCTGTGAAAAAACTGTAATTTTTACTTTGCACCATCTGATGTGCATTCATTTTTGCAAAACACCTGTGGGATCAAAATACTCACATCACCCCTTGGTAAATTCTGTGAGTGGTATGGTTCCAAAATACGATCACTTCTTTCAAATTTCTCTTTCTATTGTACCTGAAGTTTCTGCAGTTGTCGGCCAGTGCTGTATAAATCACCAAACTAGGCCTCAAATGCACATGGGGCTCTTTCTTTTCTAAACCCTGCAGTGTGCCCAAACAGAGGTTTATGACCACATAGGGGTATTTTTGTATTTGGGGCGGAATTATGAAACAAAATTTGGGGAACTTTCTCTCCTATTACCACTTGTGAAATTGAAATGCTTGATGCAAAACTACATATAATTGAAATACAGTGTAAATTTTAATTTCATCTCCCAATCATAAAAATTCTTTGAAACACCTGAGGGGTCAATCCAATCACTATACCCCAAGGGCAGCATGGTGGTTTGCAGCTCTGGGGTCTTAGGTTCAAATCTGACCAAGGATAACATCTGCATGGAGTTTGCATGTTCTCCCTGTGTTTGTGTGGGGTTCCTCAGAGAACTCTGGTTTCCTCCCACACTCCAAAGACTGATAGGTAACCTAGATTGTGACCCTCATTGGGGAGATCTTGATGCTAATGTCCGTCAAGTGCTGTGGAATATGTCATATAAGAAAATTATTAAAATAGGTGAATTCCTTAAAGGGTTTAGCTTCCAAAATGGGGTAAATTTTGGGATTTTATACTGTACTGGTACCTCAATGACTCTGCAGATGTGACATGGCACCAAAGAACAATTTTAGTGAAATCTGCCCTTTAAAAGCCAAATGCGCTCCTTCCCTTCTGAGCCCTGTGGTGTGCCCATACAGCAGTTTATGACCACACATGGGTTGTTGCCATGTTCGGAGAAAATGAGTAACCAATTTTAGGGTGCTTTTTCTCCAGTTACCCATGTGAAAATGAAAGGTTTAGGTATAAAGCCAGGCTTTGAGCGGTCCGCTCTGATTGGATTGCGATCAAAGCCAGGGAAAAGGAGACGCCCAAAGCAGAAAACTGCGTCTCCGCCCAGTTGTGAGTTTATAGGTCGGTACAATACAGAACGGGGCTCCACAGCGGATGAGCGGGGGGTTTGAAAACAAAACCACACACATCGCATCAGTGGGGGCCGCACTACAAGGTTTCGACATAGTTAGTCTATGTCAACACTGATTAAAGTCCTCTTTAAAAGCAGAGAAATTAAAATTTAGAAAATTGTGGATATTTCCAAATTTTCTGTAAATTGAGATTTTTTATAAATAAAGGTAAAACATATTGATCCAAATTTACCACTAACATAGAATATGATATGTCATGAAAAAACATTTATTACAAAAAAGTAAACACGTGAGATTTGCAAAAATAGGCTTGGTCAGGAAGGTGAAAACTAGCTGTATGTGGAAGAGGTTAACGCCACTAATAATTGGGTAAACCCATTAGGGACGGTTTGTTTTTTGACAACAATTTGTATTTATTATAGTCTATGAAATAAAAAGTTGGATTGTAGAGTGAAATTCCTTACAAGTCAATAACACCAGCTTATACACTTTAATTACAAGTGATTCTGAGAAACTATACCTAAACTAATACATTGTTGATGTGAAATGTTTGTTTATGGACAGATGATTTTTATTGTGATTTTATAATAAAGTTTATTTTTGAGGAACTTCATCTCCACCTACTGGTTTCAATGCTGAACACCAGCTGGCTTCTAGCATTTCTCTTCTCACAGGAGAGGATCTTAAATGTTACTAAACAGGTAAACTCACAAATGCAATGTGACTAGTGTTGAAATGCAGAAGCGCATAGTTATTGGATAGAATAGTCCACCGTCTCTATTAATCCTGTAAGTAACATTTCTATTATCTGACTTGCAAGGGCTCAGGCAGTTGCTGGATTGTTACAATTTATAACATAAGAGAGTGAATATGGATCGCACATCCTCAGCACTATGCTTTTGATATAACAACTGTCCTTCAGCATAATTACATGGCATCTCAGCCCAATTTGTAATACATTCTATGCTGTGCATTAAATGAGGCATTAGTATACAGTTTGATCAAAGAGCATAGGCCCACTTACCGCGACAAGGTTGCCTCTACAAGTGGGGACCTACTCTATTATGGCGCAGCAGTGCGCGGCGACCACCGATGCCCCAGCAACGCACCAGCGGACAGCGGGACCCAGGAGCCACACAGCATCCCCACTGTGCAGCAAAGCTACCTTGACTTTGGGACCCACCACCCTGCACGGCACCAAGGCAGCAATGGCAGCCACTCAGTACTGCACCATGTGAATGAGTGCAAAGAGTTCACCCAGTCACAACCCTCAGGAAATCCATCTGAGAGATAGTAGGAATTTATAAACCCTTGGCAGACTCAGGCTAATTAAAAACACCTAGTCCAAATGGGGAGGAGTGCTGACACCAGAAGGGAGAAAGAAAATAGATTGTAACAATATATAACATAAGAGAGTGAATCTGGATCGCACATCCTCAGTACTATACTTTTGCTGCAGTTGCTGGATTGTTGTTGGATCTATGATGCCCCAGAAATCATCTGGATTTTGGCTTTCCTGCAGCTTCACTCTCCCAACAGTTCTAAAATGCCATTTCCTGAAAATGTTCCACATTTTGGGTAAATGTTGCAGAAAAGTAAATTAAATTTTACCTACCTGGTATAAACATTGGTTAAAATGAGTCTATCATGCTAAACTGCTGACAGCACTTGGCAGTGGCTGGGGAGAGCTGGACAAAATCTTTTGAGGAGCTTTTCTCACTAGGAGTGAAGATGAGCTTTTAGGGTCAATTCACACGTCCGCATGAATGGGTCGGATCTGTTCCGCAGCGTTGAGCACACAATGTGCTGTCCGTATCCACACTTCCGTTCCGCATCCGTACTTCTATTCCGCAAATAAACAAAACATGTCCTATTCTTGTCCAAAGACACGGGCAAGAAAAGGCATTTCTATTTAGTGCCGGCCATGTACGGTCTGCAAAATGCGAGCGCATATGGCGGTGTCCGTGTTTTGCAGATCCGAAATTTAAGGACCGCAAAACACATGCGGACGTGTGAATGGACCTTATTTAGGCACATTCTGGTCCAGAAAGTGCCCGGGAGGTGGATCTTTACTGTGAAGTGTTCTTTGCTTTGAGCTGTTTCAGAGTCTGCCTCTCTGCTATAGCATCCACCCAGGAGACCACTACAGATGTCACTCACAGCATGAGGGGAAGGAGCTCAATGCAGAGAACACTTCACAGTGAAGTACCACCCTGGACACAGGCAGAAGCAGAATCTACCAGAATAAAAGTTCATATTCACATTACCCTGATAAGAAAAGAATATACTGGTCTCTCTAGACCCTACATAGTACTGTCAGCAGTTTAGCATGTTCAAACTTGCTGGCAGACTTCCTTTAAATCAGGAGTAGAGCCTTGTGTGGCCACTTCAAGTAGGCAGAAGAAGACCCAGTGATGCATTAGTATGCAGTTTACCACTACATGCATTCATCTCATTATTCTAGTGTAAATCCATACTTACCAGGATTGCTGCCGATTTTACCTGCATATTATTATACCGTTGGTCAAATCCACAGCAGAACACAGTAACAGGAAAGGGGATATACAGTTTTACAAATCTCATCCAGATGCTGCAGAAATTTTCCACAGTGAAGATTTAAATATCCTGCATGTCAATTTGTGTTTCAGATATTCTTTGCTGGGTGTTAATCTTTTTGTAGTAATGTACATTTTGCTGCAGATTCATTGAGGATTAACAGCAGAGGAATCCACTTTATGTGGCGTTCCCTTACAATGGAGTTTTGTATCTTTTAGCTCTGTTAATGACATTTCTTAATTAATCTTCTTGATTTGTGCCATTCACTTATAAAATGGAAACAAACACTTCATATACCTGCAGAGGAGGGAAAGACATAATGATTCAACAGAGAGGATAAAAATTAGAATCTTATGAAGATACTATACCTTAACAGACTACAGTCATATTGAATGCAGGGTAGGCTCCAGTCAAATGACTTATTGAAATATTATAATAAAATCATG
>JAKVIS010002764.1:0-20800 GCA_033119425.1 Bufotes viridis | reverse complement strand
ATGTATCTATACCCAGCAACAATAAGCTAGCCCGAGGAGGTTGCAATCTTGTATGTAAGACAGTAGACAGTAATGAAAAACCTCTGACCAGAAATGTGTGAGTACTGGGCTTCCAACAGCACATAAAAGAGTGTAATATTTTGAATATAATGATATCTATTCGTAAAAACAAATATTCGTTTTTCACCTGAACCCATTACCTAGTATACCTACCTGCTTCTTGCTTGTGGGCCAATGTGAGAAAGGCTGCAATATTGTAGTCTGTAGTGAATTAGAATATTCTTCGATTATTTAATTTATTTTCTCTTATGTAGAAAAATCGCTAATGTAATATTCATATAATGTAATATTCTAAAACACAAATATATAGCACTATAGAATATAGTGCTATATATTGTTTTTAGAATATTTGTCATTTTTTCCAATTTAATGTGAACAGTCATTGGCCCAAAGAAACTTAAGCAGGGAGGAATCATGACTCATATTCTATAGTGCTATATATTCCGTGTTTTAGAATATTCACATTACGTGAATATTACATTGCCGATTTTTCGCAATCAGTAGAATAATCTCAAATACTGAATATTTGCGAATATATTACTGAATATTCTAATGAATATTTGCGAAATATCTCAAATTCGAATATTGCCCCTGCCGCTCATCACTAGGAAACATCATGCAACCGACTGGGAGTGTAATACTAACGTAAAAGGGTTTTTATGGCAGCCTCGTAGCATGTAACACAGCAAAACATTGTGGAGGGAGAAGTCAACTGCCTTTTGCCACATCCCCACTGGGTAAACTTCTCCCAATTCCCATTCTCACAGCTGAATTGGTTTAGTTTTGACCTGATTTAAAATGTCATATATTGGTCTAAAAATCTTTTGCCCTTTGCGAAGGTATGTTAAGCAGAGTTATAATATCTGCATTAAAGTTTCTTGGATGTAATTAAATCAGATAGCAGATGGCGGATCCGGGAGATATTTATAGAAATCTCTATTAGGTATCTAATAAGTATAAAACAAATGTGAGAATGGGAACAGTCTTCCCTGTTCATACAATTGATCTACTTTCAATAATCCCTGTATATATTAAGTAGTAAGAGTTAGATCCTCTAAAGCAGTGGTCCCCAACCTTTTTGCACCAAGGACCAGTTTATGAAAGACAATTTTCCCAGAGACCGGGTGGGTATGGCTTGGGGTGGGCAGGGCTTAGGAATGCTGGTCGGCGCTGACTGATTCATGCGCATAACAAAACACAAGGTGCATATTAAAATATAAACACTATATAACGACTATAAACCGACTAGGGTCTCTTCTGCTGTCACCGTATTTTTGCCCTATAAGACACACCGGCCCATAAGATCCACCTAGGTTTTAGAGGAGAACAATAAGAAAAATATTTTCCATTACACCTCAGGTCAGACCAGCAATCAGACCCCAATGTTAATAGGACTCTGCTGACAGCCCTAATCAGACCCCAATGTCAAATCAGATCTCAAATCAGACCCCCAAAGTCTCAGATCAACCCCCAACTTTCAGCCATCTATCAGCCCACATGTCAGCCATCGGCCCCCCATGTCAGCCAGCCATCAGCCCCATGTCAGCCAGCCATTAGCCCCCATGTCAGCCAGCCATCAGCCCCATGTCAGCCAGCTATCAGCCCCCATGCCAGCAAGCCATAAGCCCTCATGTCAGCCAGCCATCAACCCCCATGCCAGCCAGCCATCAGCCCCCATGCCAGCCAGCCAGCCATCAGCCCCCATGTCAGCCAACCATCAGCCCTCATGTCAGCCAGCCATCAGCCCTCATGTCAAGCAGCCATCAGCCCCCTATGTCAGCCAGCCATCAGCCTCTATTTCAGCCATGCCATCAGCTCCCCCATTTCAGCCAGCCATCAGCCCCCCATTTCAGCTGTCAGCCATCAGCCCCCCATTTCAGCCAGCCATCAGCTCCCCCATGTCAGCCAGCCATCAGCCCCCCATGTCAGCCAGCCATCAGCCCCCATTTCAGCCAGCCATCAGCCCCCATGGCAGCCAGCCATAAAAAACACTTACCTCTTCTGCTCCTGGACACCATCGCTATCCTCTTCATCTTGCTGTCGGCTGTGTATGCGGACGCGCGGTGCACAGTGTGAGTCACAGAGCGCCCTCATGCTGTGCTCAGCCCTGCACAGACAACAGCCGAGCTGAGGAACAGAAAACGGTGAGTACAGATCCTTTACCGGTTCCTGTTCCTCATGGTACTAATGAAGTGCTTCCATAATGGAAGCACCTTATATAGCCATACGTTAAAACACGGCCCTGATTGCCGCGGCCCGGCTAACAATCTTCCGAGGGCTCGGTCCTGGACCGTGGCCCGGCGGTTGGGGAGCAGCTGCTCTAGTATATGGGTGTTGGTAACAGGAAGAAGACCTTCGACCGTAAACCTGATGAAACTGTTTCCAAATGGAGACCGAGCGGGCAAAGTTCCTAACTTTCTATGTCCTTCACATTATGGTAAGACGAAGTGTCACTGTTGTATACAAAGTAATCTTATTCTTGCGCGCAGTGTTAGAATCTTGAGAAATTAGCATTGCTATGGGCAACAAAGACAGTTATTCTCTAAAACAGTTGTGACACATGATTCTTTGTGCCTATACTTCAAACATTTAGAGTAGACCATCTGTACACTCTAAAAAGGTTCAAAAGTCCAGCTCCAATAGCAAGGTAGAAAGACTTTATTTCAGCGGTTTTAAAACTTCCAGTACACGGATAATCTTGTTATGCATTTCAGACCACTCTTAATATGGTTCTTCATCATGGGTGCTTCATCATGACATGATGAAGGACCCATATTGAAAGTGGTCTGAAACACATAACAAAATTATCCAAGTACTGGAAGTTTTAAAACCGCTGATATTAAAGTTTTTCTGCCTTGCTATTAGAGCTGGACTTTGAACCTTTTTGGAGTCTTCTACATACAGCCCAGTCCAGGTGCTGTGTCCGTGCTCATTGCAAGGGGACGCAGATGAGAGCTGCTTTATCCCTACAAGTTTCTATTTGTACACTGTATAAGCAATCCAAATTGGTAGTTTGCGAAAAAATGACCATATATCAGGAATATCCATTTATTAGTATATTTAGAAAATAGTTGCACATTTTTCTGGTTCAATGTTTATTATTTGAGTCTCTCAACATTATAACATTGGTAAAAAATGGCTAGTACATAGTACATCATATAGGGGAAAAACATGCATAATTTAAAATCATGTCAACACAAACAGAAACCGGTTGTCTTTGATAATCGTTTTATCAAATATTTGAAAGGTTATGAAGGTAAATATGAAGGGTTCTCCTCCCACAGTTTCCAATTTTTATCCACTTTTGCTTTCTGGAGTAAACAATACCAGTAATTTTTCATATTGGATTGTAGTATTAAATGTAGAAATTGCTTTCCCTACCGTCGGAGAGGCAGGCTCCTTCCAGTGCCTGACCACTATTAACTTTGCTATAATCAAAATATGTTCCATAATAGATCGTATGGCCAAGGGGTATGTATCTATACCCAGCAACAATAGCGCTAGCCCGAGGGAGGTTGCAATCTGTGTATATGAAGCAGTAGACAGTAATGAAAAAACCTCTGACCAGAAATGTGTGAGTACTGGGCTTTCCAACAGCACATAAAAAGAGTGTAATATTTTGAATATAATGATATCTATTCGTAAAAACAAATATTCGTTTTTTTTTCACCTGAACCCATTACCTAGTATACCTACCTGCTTCTTGCTTGTGGGCCAATGTGAGAAGGCTGCAATATTGTAGTCTGTAGTGAATTAGAATATTCTTCATTATTTAATTTATTTTCTCTTATGTGAAAATCGCTAATGTAATATTCATGTAATGTGAATATTCTAAAACACAAATATATAGCACTATAGAATATAGTGCTATATATTTGTTTTAGAATATTTGTCATTTTTCCAATTTAATGTGAACAGTCATTGGCCCAAAAGAAACTTAAGCAGGAGGAATCATGACTCATATTCTATAGTGCTATATATTCGTGTTTTAGAATATTCACATTACGCGAATATTACATTGCCGATTTTTCGTAATCAGTAGAATAATCTCAAATACGAATATTTGCGAATATATTACAGAATATTCTAATAAATATTTGCGAAATATCGCAGAATTCGAATATTGCCCCTGCCGCTCATCACTAGGAAACATCACATGCAACCGACTGGGAGTGTAATACTAACGTAAAAGGGTTTTTATGGCAGCCTCAGTAGCATGTAACACAACAAAACATTGTGGAGGAGAAGTCAACTGCCTTTTTGCCACATCCCCACTAGGTAAACTTCTCCCAATTCCCATTCTCACAGCTGAATTGATTTAGTTTTGACCTGATTTAAAATGTCATATATTGGTCTAAAAATCTTTGCCCTTTGCGAAGGTATGTTAAGCAGAGTTATAATATCTGCATTAAAGGATTTCTTGGATGTAATTAAATCAGATAGCAGATGGCTAGGATCCGGGAGATATTTATAGAAATCTCTATTAGGTATCTAATAAGTATAAACACAAATGTGAGAATGGGAACAGTCTTCCCTGTTCATACAATTGATCTACTTTCAATAATCCCTGTATATATTAAGTAGTAAGAGTTAGATCCTCTAAAGCAGTGGTCCCCAACCTTTTTGCACCAAGGACCAGTTTTATGAAAGACAATTTTCCCAGAGACCGGGTGGTATGGCTTAGGGGTGGGCAGGGCTTAGGAATGCTGGTCGGCGCTGACTGATTCATGCGCATAACAAAACACAAGGTGCATATTAAAATATAAAACACTATATAACGACTATATAAACCGACTAGGGTCTCTTCTGCACTGTACCGTATTTTTTGCCCTATAAGACACACCGGCCCATAAGATCCACCTAGGTTTTAGAGGAGAACAATAAGAAAAAATATTTTCCATTACACCTCAGGTCAGACCAGCAATCAGACCCCCAATGTTAATAGGACCTCTGCTGACAGCCCTAATCAGACCCCAATGTCAATCAGATCTCAAATCAGACCCCCAAAGTCTCAGATCAACCCCCAACTTTCAGCCATCTATCAGCCCACTATGTCAGCCATCAGCCCCCCATGTCAGCCAGCCATCAGCCCCCATGTCAGCCAGCCATTAGCCCCATGTCAGCCAGCCATCAGCCCCCATGTCAGCCAGCTATCAGCCCCCATGTCAGCAAGCCATAAGCCCTCATGTCAGCCAGCCATCAACCCCCATGCCAGCCAGCCATCAGCCCCCATGCCAGCCAGCCAGCCATCAGCCCCATGTCAGCCAACCATCAGCCCCATGTCAGCCAGCCATCAGCCCTCATGTCAAGCAGCCATCAGCCCCCATGTCAGCCAGCCATCAGCCCCCATTTCAGCCAGCCATCAGCCCCCATTTCAGCCAGCCATCAGCCCCCATTTCAGCCAGCCATCAGCCCCCCATTTCAGCCAGCCATCAGCCCCCCCCATGTCAGCCAGCCATCAGCCCCCCATTTCAGCCAGCCATCAGCCCCCCATAGCAGCCAGCCATAAAAAACACTTACCTCTTCTGCTCCTGGACACCATCGCTATCCTCTTCATCTTGCGCTGTCGGCTGTGTATCGCGGACCGCGGTGCACAGTGTGAGGTCACAGAGCGCCCTCATGCTGTGCTCAGCCCTGCACAGACAACAGCCGAGCTGAGGAACAGAAAGCGGTGAAGTACAGATCCTTTACCGGTTCCTGTTCCTCTGGTACTAATGAAGTGCTTCCATAATGGAAGCACCTTATTAATACGCGTTAAAAGACGGCCCTGATTGCAGCGGCCCGGCTCAATCTTCCAGGGCTCGGTCCTGGACCGTGGCCCGGCGGTTGAGGGCAGCTGCTCTAGTATATGGGTGTTGGTAACAGGGAAGAAGACCTTCGACCGTAAACCTGATGAAACTGTTTCCAAATGGAGACCGAGCGGGCAGCGGTGTGGAGTTCAAACTGAGGGTTAATGGAGACAAAAATGGAACCTAACATTAAAGCTTTTAAGTTGCGTCTGGGTGTGGTACTTTGCTCAATATGTACCCAGTGTTTGATCAGCAGACCGCCAGGCTTTTGAAGGGAAAGGTTAGTAGCTTTGTTATAATACCTAATACAAGGAAGCCATAAGCCCCCATACCTCTCCTACGCATTAGCAGAGTGTGGGACATCCTCGGGTTTGCATCCCTGCCAGATAAAATGATTCAAAACTTGTTGGGTCTTCTGAAAAAACTTCTCAACATGTCCTAAAACACAGATAATCTTAGGTAGAATAAACATTTGAAAGATGGCCACTCTCCCTGCCCATGAAATATCTTGCTTGGCAAAACTAGAGAGATCATGTTTCAATTGTTTGCAAAAGGGCATCATAGTTAAAAGAATACAGTTGAGAGGCTTTGCTAGTGAGTTATTCCCAAATAAAGTAAGCCAGTGGGTTGCCAATCTAAGTCACTGTATATTAACTTCTCAAAACCTGTAGCTTGTCCGACAGAAGGTGCAGTGGAAGAACCTGAGACTTATTCTTATTTTACTTATAAAAAAGATGGGGCCATCTTCTTCTATAACCTCTAATGCGCTAGGTATGGACAGCTCTAGATGTGTAAGAGTTAGGATGATGTTGTTCTGCACATAAAGAGATGATGTCTGTCTATCTAATCGTAACCCTGTAATCAAAGGATCAGAGCGAAGAAATTTAGCTAAGCGGTTCTATGGTTAAAATAAAAATCAACGGGTATAAGGGGCATCCCTGGCGTGTTCACGTTACTTATCACAAAGGACAGAGAGGGCCCCATTGGTAGATGGAGAAGTATAGAGATTTGTAATAGCATTAAAAATAGTTCCCGAAAATTCCATCCGTTGCAACACGATTAATCCGGTCAAACGCCTTCTTGTCATCAAGTGTGACCGCTACCATAGGTAGATGCTGTTTATCTGCATAGACTAGGTGATTAAGGAGGCTTTGTGTATTATCTGACATGTGCTTCCCGATACAAGGCCTGCCTGATCCGGCTGGACTAGTGTAGGTATAATCAGGGATAAACAAGATGCCAGTACTTTTTGCATGCACCGTTTTGTGTCCACATTTAGCAAAGAGATGGTGCAAAAAGTATGAGGGATATCTGCTGCTTTCCCGATTTGGGAAGAGTAACTATTAAAGCAGTTAACATTTCTCGCGGGAAATGCAAGCCTGACATAGCTGAAAGACAGAGGAGAGGTAGGATGATATGAGGATCCAAGCCATATATAAAATATAGGTAGGTAAATGAATAGCAGGACACACTCTTATCTGGGATCTAAAGATAGTAGAATTTATTGATAAGGTAATTTGATAGTTAAGATCATGTAGAAACTAGGATAAAATGAATGAATGAATGATGTGATATGGTGTGAGTGAGGATGCTGAGTGATATAAGGTGATAGACAATGAAATTAAAAAGAAAAATATTATCACCACAAAGATAAAATGAGATAAAAATTACAACGGATCATAGTATAAGTAGTCACAAATGTCCATTGTGAAACTCCTTCATTAGGGTGTATATGATTACCAACTTAGGTGGGATTTCCATTATCAACTTCAATTGTCCATATTGTCCGTATAGGATATTTAAAACTTCTAAAATAAATACAGTCACCACTTTAGATACAGTTCTTTGTCTTAAGCTGAATACAATTACAACTTTTAGTAGGATGTCTTATATATTATGATATAGTTGTTGCTGTGATTGCCATATGAAATTAAGTGAGATAAAAATTCAGAGTTCAAAAAACATTGGTAAATGAGTTCCTTATTCTGGAGTCCAGCTGCTGTAAATATAATTGAATAGTCTTTCACAGGACAATAGGTTTAGTGAGAGCAGTATTATATGTCGATAATAAATGCCTCTCTATTGATTTGTATTGTACAATGCTGTGGGGAGAAGAAGGAGAAGCGGTGCTCTGAGCCTCGAGTGCGGCGTCCACACTGTCTCTGGCTCAGGGATCACTAACCCCACGCTTGAGCTGTTGTGTGAGCAGGCCTCTGGGTAATCCTTGCGATCCAGATGAGAGGAAGGACGGCGTCTCTGAGTAGCTGCTTCTGTGCGCGGTTCACGCCTTGCGTGTGCCGTTTGCAGGCGTCAGGGTCATGTGATCGCAATCTTGCCGGTCCTATTTTGCGATGGTGTATTTCTCCAGGAGCGCTCTATTGAGATTCAATTCCTATGGTTTTTGCCTGGTGTAGTTGGCCGTTCGTACAGCTCCCGGGCGTCCACAATGACGTCACAGCGCCCTTACGTCACTTGGATCACGACTGATCCATGTAGGGTGCTGTGACGTCATCTCAGACTCCCGGGAGCCGCACAGCGGTAAGTAGCTTCTCCACTGCTCCCCACTACTCTTCCATGGCAGCGGGACTTTAGTAGCTCCTGGCTGCCCATAGTAACCTGAAAGCATTTTGAAGACTGAACAGTCAGAACTGTCTATGGAGAGCCAGATCATTCCACTCAGTATCCATAGCCCACCTGCTAAACTCAGAACAATAGATCTCCGCAGAACGCTCTCCCTGGCGCAGGCCTCGTAACTTGGTCTCAGCCAGGAGGTCTGATCCGAGTCATCATTGATGAGACCTAAAGCTCTGAAGAATTCATCCACCGATCGGAGGGACTGTGATCCGGTTGGCGAGAAAAAGCCACAACTGGGCGTCCCCTTTAAGCAACGAAATAATCACACCCACTCTCTGACTCTCATCCCCAGATGAGTGTGGGCGTAACAACCAGTCTCGGGACCGCCGTGCGCAGGATTGCGTCCTGCGGCGGCCGGGATCTTCTGAGTGGGCGCATCGCCTTTCATCTCGCAATGCGCGAGATTTCGGGTATAGCGCCCGCGCATGCATCAAATCGCGCATCGCAGTGAATTCAGAAGAACTTTGTCATCAGCCTGCCAGCCAATCGGCAGCGCTGGCGGGCTGATGACATTCAAAAAACGAATCAGGAGCCATTTAACCCATCATATTTGTAAATATGATGGATTAAATGCTTCTGTGCTCTCTCCTGGGTCCTTTTAGTCGGTTGGACCCAGGAGAGAGCCACGCTACTGTGAATACACACAAGCACCACACATTAGCCCCCTGATCAGCCCTCCATCACCCAAATTAACCCCTTGATCACCCCTTTCAGCACCTGTCAATCATCCAGTGAAAGGGAAAAAAGTGATCAGTGTAAACTGTCACTTTTTTTTTTCACTAAGATTGACTGTTAGGTTAGCTTAGTTTAGTCCCCTTTGGTAGGTAGATAGTGTTAGCGCCAAGCCCACCGCACCGCAGTCACTGGTTCGCTGATTAGCGTAGCGCTAATCAGCGTTTGTACTTTATAGTATCTGTAAGTGATCAGAACTGATCACGGTCAGATATATAATAGTACTAGTGTCATTTTAGTTCGCCCTCCACCCCAAACGCAGTGTTTGCCCGATCAGGCCTGATCGGGTTGCCCACCTGCGTTCACCCACGCCCACCCCGCCGCAGTGACAAAAAAATTTTTTTTTTGTAATCACTGCACAATCCCTTCACAAGCGCTGCGGCGATAAAAAAAATCAGTTTTGATCTTTTTATCAATCGCAGCGGCTTCTGTGCTTCGCTACCCTCTCAATTGTAAGACAGGCTTGCTTTTTCTTGGGTAGTCTCAGGAATACCCCTAAATTTAGACGCCCAAATGTCAAACAAGGGTATTCCTCTGAAGAGGCCTACAGGATTCTGACCCAGTCGGATGAGGAGTGGGAACCCTCATCTGACGAGTCCAACGGGTCAGAATACCAACCTGTAGAAAGCAGTGGCAGTCTGACCCAAAGTTCTGACGAGGAGGTGGAGGTCCTGATAGAACCAGGCGTACCCGGCCCGTGTCGCTAGACCACAGGTTGCGCAGGATCCGCTTCAAGGGCAGCAGAGTGGGGCTGGCGCTGCCGGATTGCGTGGTGAGGCATACACCAGCAGCGCAGCCCGTCCTGGACCTTCTACCAGCACTGCCGTAGAACATGGTGAAGTGGCGAGCACCAGAAGGGCAGTTGAAGCTGGTACGGTGGCACGTGCAATAGTTTCCCGTCGCAGCCACCGCAAAGACAACAGGCCCGTAGAGCCCTAGAGTCCCTGAGGTGCTGGCAAACCCTGATTGGCAGCCCCCATCTTCAGCCGCACCAGTAGTTCCCCTTTCACCGCCCAGTCAGGAGTTCGGGTGGAAACAGCTCAGATCGGATCGGCGCTGGGGTTTTTGAGCTGTTTTTCACTGCGGAGCTCTTTGACATAGTTGTGGCAGAAACAAACAGATATGCCACTCAATTTATCGCCGACAACCCGGGAAGCTCTTATGCCCAGCCTTTCCGGTGGAAACCAGTCCAAGTTTCGAATTTAGAACTTTTCTGGGCCTTCTCCTCAGCATGGGCATAACCAAAAAACATGAATTGCGGTCATATTGGTCCACGAACCCAATTCATCACATGCCCATGTACTCTGCTGCCATGTCCAGGACACGTTTTGAGACCATCCTGCGTTTCCTGCACTTTAGTGACAACACCACCTCCGTCCCAGAGGCCACCCAGCTTTTGACCGGCTCCATAAAATTCGGCCCCTCATAGACCATTTCAACCAGAAATTTGCAGATTTGTATACCCCTGCACAAAACATCTGCGTAGACGAGTCCCTTGTACATTTTACCGGGCGCCTTGGCTTCAAGCAGTACATCCCAAGCAAGCGCGCCCGGTATGGGGTCAAATTGTATAAGCTCTGTGAAAGGGCCACAGGCTATACGCACAAATTTCGGATCTATGAGGGAAAGATCAGACCCTGGAGCCGGTCGGTTGCCCTGACTACCTGGGGAGCAGTGGGAAGATAGTCTGGGACTTGGTGTCACCCTTATTTGGCAAGGGGTACCATCTTTATGTGGACAACTTTTACACAAGTGTGGCCCTCTTCAAGCATTTGTTCCTAGAACAGATTGGCTGCTGCGGCACCGTGCGACCTAGTCGCCGGGGCTACCCCCAACGGCTCATTACCACCAGACTTGCAAGGGGGCAGAGGGCTGCACTGTGTAACGACGAACTGCTCGCGGTGAAATGGAGAGACAAGCGTGACGTTTACATGCTCTCCTCCATTCACGCAGACACGACAGTACAAATTGAGCGGGCAACCAGTGTCGTTGAAAAGCCCCTCTCAGTCCACGACTATAACCTCCACATGGGAGGGGTGGACTTCAACGACCAGATGTTGGCCCCTTATTTGGTTTCCCGAAAGACCAGACGCTGGTATAAAAAAGTGTCTGTTTATCTGATTCAATTGGCTCTATATAATAGTTACGTTCTCTACAGTAAGGCTGGGAGAACTGGATCTTTCCTAAAATTCCAGGAAGAGATCGTCGAGAACCTCCTGTACCCAGGAGGTTCCGTGGCCCCATCCACCAGTGTAGTTAGCCGTCTACACGAGCGGCACTTCCCCAGCGTTGTGCCGGGTACCTCAAACCAACCGCCACCCCGAAAAAAATGTCGTGTCTGTAGCAGGAGTGGAATAAGGCGTGACACCCGTTATTTCTGTCCTGACTGTCCTGACCACCCTGCCCTATGCCTTGGAGAGTGTTTCCGGAAGTACCACACTCAGGTACACTTAGGGACATAGGGACAGCACTACACAGGTAGTTTTTTTCCACTCAGGCTCTAGGGTCTCTCAGGACACTAGGTTTTGAAGACCCTAACACATAGGGACGGTGCTGGTGTGCTACAGCAGAAGTGTGAAACGGTAGAAACGTCTCCTTTCACTTGGGATAACGCGTATAATGTACTTCGCACCATCTCTGTGTGATTTACACTTTACACATTGTCCCATGGGAAAGGAGAGGTTTCTGCTAGGAAAATAAAGAGTGACATGGAAAACAAAAAAAAAAATTAAACAGGTAGCAAGAAAAAAAAATCTTGAGTTAGTTCAGGTTTTTATGTTCATGTTTTATAAAAGTTTTAAAATGTTCTGGTTTTATAAAGTTTGCAACGTTCAAGTCATGTGCCTGCTGCCTGTTTTTCTTCTTTTTTTTCCCCCCATAACCACCCTTTATTTTCCAGGTATACCAACAGACCAACGGACCAACCGACGAAACGCTCGCAGCACTGATGTGAATTCTGAGAGAAGCATTGCGCTGCTGTCAGAAGACACGTGAAGTCAGTGTATGCGGCGCTGCAAGACGAGATTTCTCCTCTGCAGGACAGGTACGTTTGCCCTGGCATGTGAGCTGAGGAGAGGTGTTGGAGTTCATATGCTTTGGCAAACACTTTGTATCAAAAATCTGGCAAAGATGTCTTCCTCCACACCGATCGATTGATCGATGTGAATGGAGAAATCACGTTTGCCAGGACATAGGAGCTGAGTGGGTATGGATGTTTGGGCGGAGCCCCTATGTCCTGGCAATCGCCAGGCCCTCTTTTTCTTGCATATTTTTTGGCAGAGATTTTTTCATCCACATCGATCGATGCGAATGAGGAAATCTGTGCCGTTCATTTTTCTTTCAGCCCAGAGGCTGAACGGAAAAAATCTCATTACCTGTATGCTCCATATAAGGAGAATAGCAGAAACTCCTAATGCTGGCCATACATGTAATGATTGCGGTGACCCTCAAATGCCATGGCAGTGGAAAAACCTCACATGTGACCCCATTTCGGAAAGAAGACGCCCCAAGGTATTCGCTGAGGGCATATTGAGTCCACGAAAGATTGAACTTTTGTCACAAGTTAGCGGAAAGGGAGACTTTGTGAAAAAAAACAAAAAAAATCTAATTCCGCTAACTTGGGCAAAAAAAAAAAATCTTCTATGAACTCACCATACCCCTCACAAAATACCTTGGGGTGTCTTCTTTCTAAAATGGGGTCACATGTGGAGCATTTATACTGCCCTGGCATTTTAGGGGCCCTGAAGCATGAGAAGAAAAAGTGTAAAAATGCCATCCTAAAAGGTACTCCTTGGATTTAGGGCCCCTTTGCGCAACTTGGCTGCAAAAAGTGGCACACATGGGGTATCGCCGTACTCGGTAGAAGTAGGGCAAAGTGTTTTGGGGTGTATTTTTACATATACCCATACTGGGTGTGAAAAATATCTCTGTAAATGACAACTTTGTAAGAATTTTATACAAAGTTGTCATTTACAGAGATATTTTCACACCCAGTATGTAGTATATGTAAATACACCCAAACATGTGCCCTACTACTCCCTGAGTACGAGCGATACCATGTGTGGCACTTTGCATCAAATGCGCACAGAACCCAAATCAATGAGTACCTTTAGGATTTCACCGGACATTTTTACGCATTTGGATTCCAAACTGCTTCTGACGGTTAGGTGCCCCTAAAATGCCAGGGCAGTAAAATGCCACACAAGTGACCCCATTTTAGAAAGAAGACACCCCAAGGTATTCTGTGAGTGGTATAGGTGAGTTCATGTGAAATTGTATTTTTGGCACAAGTTAGTGGAATCTGAGACTTTGTAAAAAAAAAAAAAAAATTTCCATTTCCGCTAACTTGTGCCAAAAAATAAAAACTTCCATGAACTCACTATGCCCATCAAAGAATACCTTGGGGTGTCTTCTTTCCGAAATGGGGTCACTTGTGTGGTATTTTTACTATCCTGGCATTTTAGGGGCCCCTAAAGCGAGAGAAGCAGTTTGGAATCCAAATGCGTAAAAATGTCCTGTAAAATCCTAAAGGTACTCATTGGATTTAGGGCCCCTATGCACATCTTGGCTGCACAAAAGTGTCACACATGGGGTATCGCCGTACTCAGGAGAAGTAGGGCAATGTGTTTTGGGGTGTATGTTTACATATACCCATGCAGAGTATGAGAAATATCTCTGTAAATGACAACTTTGTAAAAATTTCTATACAAAGTTGTCATTTACAGAGATATTTCACACCCAGTATGGTATATGTAAAAATACACCCAAAACACATGCCTACTTCTCCTGAGTACGTCGATACCACATGTGACCACTTTGCTGCATCAAATGTGCACAAAGCTCCAACCAATGAGTAGCCTTTAGGATTTCTAGACAGTGTTTTACGCATTTGTTTCCAAACTACTTTGACGGTTAGGTGCCCCTAAAATGCCAGGGCAGTAAAATACCACACAAGTGACCCCATTTTAGAAAGAAGACACCCTAAGGTATTCTGTGAGGGGTATGGTGAGTTCATGTAAAATTGTATTTTTGGCACAAGTTAGTGGAAAATGAGACTTTGTAAAAAAAAATAAAGAAAATAAATAAATTTCCATTTCCGCTAACTTGTGCCAAAAAATAAAAATTCCATGAACTCACTATGCCCCTCAGTGAATACCTTAGGGTGTCTACTTTCCGAAATGGGGTCATTTATGGAGTGTTTCTACTGTCTGGGCATTGTAGTACGTCAGGAAACAGGACAGGTGCTCAGAAAGTCAGAAGTGCGGAAATTCACTTTTTGCACCATAGTTTGTAAACCCTATAACTTTTACCCAAACCAATAAATATACACTTATTGCATTTTTTTTTTATCAAAGACATGTAGAACAATAAATTTAGAGAAAAATTTATAGAGAAATGCAGTTTTATTTGATAAATTTTCCAACATAAAGTGAAAAATGTCGTTTTTTTGCAAAAATTTCATCAAAAAAAGTAAAATAGGAAAAAAAGTAAAAATGTCAGTAGCGATGAAATAGCACCAAATGAAAGCTCTATTAGTGAGAAGAAAAGGAGGTAAAATTCATTTGGGTGGTAAGTTGTATGACGGAGCAATAAACGGTGAAAGTAGCGTAGCGCGGAATTGTAAAAAGTGGCCTGGTCTTTAAGGGTGTTTAAGGTAGGGGGGCTGATGTGGTTAAAATATAACTCGTTAGTCAGTTCTGAGTGATAATTCCATCTCGGTTCAGGAAGCGTGCAAATTATATTTTAAACTGACGTCCACACTCATCTGGGGATGAGAGTCAGAGAGTGAGGTGTGATTATTTCGTTGTTTAAAGGGGACGCCCAGTTGTGGGCTTTTTCTGCCAACCAGATCACAGTCCCTTCGATCGGTGGATGAATCTTTTTCAGAGCTTTAGGTCTTCATCAATGATGACTGGATCAGACCTCCCTGGCTGAGACCAAGTTACGAGGCCTGCGTCAGGAGAGCGTTTCTGCAGAGATCTATTGTTCTGAGTTTAGGAGGTGGGCTATGGATACTGATATTGAGTGGAATGATCTGGCTCTCCATAGACAGTTCTGTCAGGGATTATCTGGAGAGGCTGAAGGACGCTTTGGCCTTTCATGAGAATCCTGAGTCTTTGGAAGCCGCTATGTCTGCTGTGCTTTACGTATTGATAGATGCCTGAGAGAGAGATCGAACGGCCCACTCTCTCAGGATGTTCTATTACATAACGTATCATCTTCCTCTGACACTTTGGGTGAAGCTACCCTGGGTTTGGGTCAGGAGATGAACCCATGCAGTTAGGGGGAGCTACCCCTGGATCCACTGGTAATAGGAAGGGAGTGTGTTTTTCAAGTGAAAAAGGGGACATTTTATCAACGTATGTCCAGACATGCAACGGCAAAGGAGAGAAAAAGACATTTAACCACTTCCCATATGGGCCATTTAGCCCTTCCTGACCGAAGCCATTTTTGCAAATCTGACATGTGTCACTTTATGTGGTAATAACTTGGGCGCTTTACTTATCCAAACCATTCAGAGATTGTTTTCTCATGACACATTGTACTTCATGATAGTTATACATTTGAGTCAATATATTTCACCTTTATTTATGAAAAAATCTCCAAATTACCTAAAATTTAGAGAAATTCACAATTTTCTAAATTTCAATTTCACTGCTTTTAAAACAAAAAGTGATACCTCATAAAATATTTATTACTTAGCATTCCTCCACATGTCTACTTTATGCTGGCATCATTTTGTAAATGTCTTTTTTTTTTTTTTTAGATGTTAGAAGGCTTAGAATTTTAGAAGCAATTCTTACATTTTTTAAAAAATTTCAAAACCCACTTTTTAAGGGCCAGTTCAGGTCTGAAGTCACTTTGTGGGACTTACATGAGTAAACCCCCATAAATGACCCCATTGTAGAAACTACACCCTCAAGTTACTCCAAACTGATTTTACAAACTTTGTTAACTCTTAGGTGTTCCACAAGAATTAAAGGGAAAATGGAGATTAAATTTCTAAATTCCTTTTTAGCAAATTTTCCATTTTAATCCTTTTTTCTTTAACACATCGAGGTTTCACAGCCAAACATTATCATTACCCCTACACTGCGGTTTACATAAACACCCCACATGTGGTCGTAAACTGATTTAAAGGCCCAGAAAAAAGGAGCACCATATGGTTTTTCAGTCCAAAAATAAAAAATATATTCATCACTTTTAGGGGTGTTTTAATTTCCAATTACTTTGTTTTAGTTCAGCTACAAGTATGTCAGGCAGAGAAGTGCCAGGCCATGCACAGAGTGGAAGAGGCCTGAATGTATCTGGCGCAAGCAGAGGTCGCAGCAGAGTAAGGGGTCGTGGCAGCAGTAGTCACGGAGAGAGGCCTGAGCTCCCAGTGTCATCTAGCGGCTGTGTCTTGACCAGCAACCCAGCGGTTCTTGATTGGTTAACTTTCGGTCATCCACGCCATCCCAAGTGACATCAGACACTCCCAGCCAGAAGTCGGTGGGTTCGTCAGACACAACCCTTAGTTGGCATGGCCTGGGAGCAGGCCCTGTGCCCCTCACTCCTGCCTCTGGCCTTTTCTGTTCCCTCACCGAGAGAAGTACTACATGCAGTGGGCTCAGTTTCACTTTTCAGCGAGGAAGAGCTGCTAGAGGACAGTCGTCAGCTACCTGCCCAGACCGCACTCCCCCGCTAGGTGGGCAAGTAGTGATGAGGAGAGTGGCATGGGAGCTTGTGTTGCAAGTAGTCAGGCTCCTGACCCAGAGGCCGTTGAGGAGGGCATCAGTGATGTGCAGACACTGCTCGATGATGATGAAGTCGATCGCACTTGGGAGCCGGGTGAAGAAGGGCTTCATCATCATCAGGAGAAGAGGGTGGCAGCTTGCACAACAGTCAGAGGCTGAGCCAGCAAGTCACTAGCGTGGCCGGGAGTCAGCAGGGTGGCAGCAGTGGGAGGTCGGGAGCCAAGCGGGCACAGGGTAGACCACCCGCTTGCAGTGCAGCCAACCTGCCCGGAAAGGAGTGGTGCACAGGTTCACGAAGCAGCGGCGGTAGCTATCAGCCAGTGAGTAGTGTTGGGGAAAATATATTTGAAAAGCAGTGAAATTGAAATTTTGAAGCATCACCATAAAGTGGCCTGGGAGAACCGCGGCTCCGATGTAGTGGTCCAGCCTGCCACAGCTACCGCTACATCACCCAGTGGCATGCACCCAGTTTCAGCCAGTCAAAGCTGCACCACCTTAGCCGGACGGGAGCTGCTGGTCCAGATGCTCCAGCTCCTACTCCTCATCAGTCATTCCGTCATCAATCGATCACCGAGCGATTGCCAAGAGACAACAGTATGCGTGCATGCATCCAACGGTGCAGAAGCTGAACGTGCTCCTGTCCAAGTTGCTGGTGCTTCAGTCCCTCCTTTCCAAGTGGTGGACTCTGCACCTTTCAGAGAACTGATGGCTTGTGCCGAGCCGAGGTGGAGAGTCCCAAGCCATAATTTATTTGCAAAAAGGCAGTACCAGCCCTGAACACACATGTAGAACAGAAGGTGGGCCAGTCTTTGAGCCTGTCGGTGTTCTGCCAAAGTGCACAGCAGCGCCGACATGTGAAACTGTAACTATGGTCAGGGTGGGACAATACATGTCCTTTACGGCCCACCGGGTGAATGTGGTTCCTGCACAGCCACACCAGCAACTTGGACAGGTCACGCCGCTTCCACCTCCACGTTGTCACGCCATTGGTCCAGCGACAATGTCTGCCTCTGCCTCCTTATCCTCCACCATGTCCTCAGCCTCACTGCAGGGACAAGTTACAGTGCCCCTCCAGCATGCCACATGTGCAGGGCGCAGTGGTGTCACGCTGTATTGCACCTGGTTTGCCTTGGCGAAACGGAGTTACACAGGCTCTGTGCGATGCATCGAAGAAATCGAATAGTGGCTTTCTCCCGACAACTCAAAATCAGAACTATGGTGACCGACAATGGGAAGAACATGTGTGTTGGTGCTGCGTCCAGGAAGGCTGAGCCATGCACTCTGCATGGCACACGTGTTCAATCTGGTTGTCAAGAGGTTCCTGACATCTTCCACCCATCTGCAAGACATCCTAAATTGGCCAGGAAACTTTGTATGCACTTCAGTCACTCATCTACGCAAAGAACACCCTCCTTGAGTTACAGTGACAGAACGGCATCCCCCAACATAGGCTGTTATGCGAAGTTTCCACCCATTAGAATTCCACCTTCCATATATTGGACTGACTATACGAACAAAGAAAGGCCATTAACTATTTCTTGATGCTGCAAGCGGATAGAGTACTCCACTGTGTAACTCGATGTCAGCCACTGGCAGCTCATGCGTGACACCTGCCATTTGCTCAGGTCCTTTGAGGACGCCACATTATTTGTCAGTCGCCAAGACTACAGGATGAAAGTCGTCATTCCACTGCTTCATGTCCTGGAACAGATGGTGGTAACAATGGCTGGTCAGGAGACCGGAGAAGTGGCGCCTTGATTTTCACTGGCCACATGAGCCCTGTTAGGGCCGAACTAGAAAAGAGGAGGAGGACATTGGAGCACAAGCAATGTGTAGCCAAATGGGTGGTTTTTTACTCAGCTGACAGGTCAGGGAGGCAGGAGCAGCCAGAGGAGCTACAGGGCCGATGAGGAAGACGAGACAGAGGACCCGGAAACACCATGGCAGTATGCAGTGGAGATGGAGGCAGGGAGTCCCTCCGAGTCACTTGCACAAATTGCAAATGCATGCTCACTTGCTTGCGTAGTGACAGCCGAATTGTCACCATTCGGCAGAGGGATGACTTCTGCTCTTCTCCTTGTTGGACCCTCGCTACCGGTACAGAATGGGAGCCTTTTTTATGACTGCTGAGAGGAGGACAAACTGAATTACTATCGAGACATCCTATGTAGTCAGTTGAACGCTGCCTATCTGCAATCCATCGTCCATCCTCTCGCAGGTCTGACCGGAGCCCTCTGCGCTCGCGTTCCACTGCCATGGCTGCTGGGGAGGGGTGGGGTTGCAGGAACAGTACCAGCTCCATCAGCAGCAGCCTCGAGTCTACAGTCACTAATGAGTAGCTTTCTTCACCTCGCATAGTGAAGAAACTATTTACCAGCAGCAGCAGCAGGTAGACCTGAGCAGGACCTGAACCAGCATGTGGTGGCATACTTGGACAGCCTTCTGCCACCCCACAGTGAATATCCGCTGGACTTCTGGGTAGTCAAACTTCATTTGTGGCCGCAACCAGCAGAGTTTGCCCTGTAAAAACCTGTCCTGCCTGGCCAGTAGTGTGGCATCAGAGCGGGTGTTTAGTGCAGTGGGAAACTCGCCTGCCCACAAAATTTGTCAAATCGCCAGGATTTCCAATCACCAATTCCTGATGCATCAGACTAGATCATCCATGGTGCCACGCCAACACATTGATTCAAGAGACTGGTTTCTTCTGACTACCTGCCTCAGCTACTGCTTTGATGCTGCAACCCGCATGATGCCACATATCTGATGCCAAGTGCTCCTTTTTCACCCACCTTCGTCAGCGTGGTACTAGTATTGCCACTCCACCGCCCGCACTTTGTGGTCTCCTGATTCAGCTGCTGCTGCCATCTCCAAACTGTGTCACCTTGCCACTCTGTGTTATCCTGCTGCTGCTGCCATCTCTACACTATGTCACCTTGCCACACTGTGGTATCCTCCTGATGCTGCTGCTGCCACCATCTACACTATGTCACCTTGTCACTCTGTAGTATTCTCCTGATGCTGCTGCTACATGCCATCTCTACACTATGTCACCTTGCCACTCTGTGGTCTCCTCATGCTGCTGCCACCTCCAGACTCTGTCATTGGGCGCTTTGTGGTCTCCTCATGCTGCTGCCTCCAGACTCTGTCATTGGGCCGCTTCTGTGGCCTACTCATGCCTGCCGCTACCACCAGTCTCTGTCATTGTGCCACACGGTGGCCTCTCCTCCATGCTGCTTCCACCTCCAGACCCTGTCATTGGGCCTCTCTGTGGTCTCCTCGTGCTGCTGCCACCTCCAGACTCTGTCATTGTGCCACTTTGGTGGCCTACTCATCACTGCCGCCACCTCCAGATTCTGTCATTGTGCCTCTGTGGTCTCCTCATACTGCTTTCAGCTCCAGACCCTGTCATTATTAAGCCCCCACCCCCACTTCATGACTGGTCCACTATTTTGGCTTTAGCCGGCTGACATCATGATTTATTTGACACTTCTTCTGATCTGTCAGAAGCAAGGAAAAATTAGACACACAACGGATCCTGTCTGTGTAGCAGCTGTAAGGCCTGTATGGTCCCATCAGAATTGCTTATGATTTAGTAGCCAAAAGCAGGAGTGGGTAGAAAAGACAGAAGACAGGCAATATTCCATTCATGTGTCATCTCTGTTTTAGATCCACTCCTGTTTTTCTTTGCCTTTAGCAATATTGATGGATTATTGAGCTAATGCTGACAGAGTGAAGGTGGATGCTCCACAGACAGGATCCGTTTATTGTGAGTATTTGTTCTGATGGATCAGAGAATGGGGAAAATTAATCAGTGATGTCAACAAAAAGCTTACTGCTGACACCCTCTAC
>JAKVIS010002763.1:0-20992 GCA_033119425.1 Bufotes viridis | reverse complement strand
ATAACTGAAAGTGGCCTTCTCCAGTGGTGGGTGATATGACGCATGATTCTCTGCTGTGGGACCTCTCTCCTCTGTCTGGGTGCTGGGGCCTAAATAACTGAAAGTGGCCTTCTCCAGTGGTGGGTGATATGACGCATGATTCTTTGCTGTGGGACCTCTCTCCTCTGTCTGGGTGCTGGGGCCTAAATAACTGAAAGTGGCCTTCTCCAGTGATGGGTGATATGACGCCTTATTCCTTGCTGTGGGACCTCTCTCCTCTGTCTGGGTGCTGGGGCCGAAATAACTGAAAGTGGCCTTCTCCAGTGGTGGGTGATATGACGCCTTATTCCTTGCTGTGGGACCTCTCTCCTCTGTCTGGCTGCTGGGGCCGTAAATAACTGAAAGTGGCCTTCTCCAGTGGTGGGTGATATGACGCATGATTCCTTGCTGTGGGACCTCTCTCCTCTGTCTGGGTGCTGGGGCCTAAATAACTGAAAGTGGCCTTCTCCAGTGATGGGTGATATGACGCCTTATTCCTTGCTGTGGGACCTCTCTCCTCTGTCTGGGTGCTGGGGCCGAAATAACTGAAAGTGGCCTTCTCCAGTGGTGGGTGATATGACGCCTTATTCCTTGCTGTGGGACCTCTCTCCTCTGTCTGGGTGCTGGGGCCAAAATAACTGAAAGTGGCCTTCTCCAGTGGTGGGTGATATGACGCATGATTCCTCTGCTGTGGGACCTCTCTCCTCTGTCTGGGTGCTGGGGCCTAAATAACTGAAAGTGGCCTTCTCAGTGGTGGGTGATATGATGCATGATTCTCTGCTGTGGGACCTCTCTCCTCTGTCTGGGTGCTGGGGCCTAAATAACTGAAAGTGGCCTTCTCCAGTGATGGGTGATATGACGCCTTATTCCTTGCTGTGGGACCTCTCTCCTCTGTCTGGGTGCTGGGGCCGAAATAACTGAAAGTGGCCTTCTCCAGTGGTGGGTGATATGACGCATGATTCCTTGCTGTGGGACCTCTCTCCTCTGTCTGGGTGCTGGGGCCTAAATAACTGAAAGTGGCCTTCTCCAGTGGTGGGTGATATGACGCATGATTCTCTGCTGTGGGACCTCTCTCCTCTGTCTGGGTGCTGGGGCCAAAATAACTGAAAGTGGCCTTCTCCAGTGGTGGGTGATATGACGCCTTATTCCTTGCTGTGGGACCTCTCTCCTCTGTCTGGGTGCTGGGGCCTAAATAACTGAAAGTGGCCTTCTCCAGTGGTGGGTGATATGATGTCTTATTCCTTGCTGTGGGACCTCTCTCCTCTGTCTGGGTGCTGGGGCCGAAATAACTGAAAGTGGCCTTCTCCAGTGATGGGTGATATGACGCATGATTCCTTGCTGTGGGACCTCTCTCCTCTGTCTGGGTGCTGGGGCCGAAATAACTGAAAGTGGCCTTCTCCAGTGGTGGATGATATGATGCATGATTCTCTGCTGTGGGACCTCTCTCCTCTGTCTGGGTGCTGGGGCCAAAATAACTGAAAGTGGCCTTCTCCAGTGGTGGGTGATATGACGCCTGATTCCTCTGCTGTGGGACCTCTCTCCTCTGTCTGGGTGCTGGGGCCTAAATAACTGAAAGTGGCCTTCTCCAGTGATGGGTGATATGACGCCTTATTCCTTGCTGTGGGACCTCTCTCCTCTGTCTGGCTGCTGGGGCCGTAAATAACTTAAAGTGGCCTTCTCCAGTGGTGGGTGATATGACGCATGATTCCTTGCTGTGGGACCTCTCTCCTCTGTCTGGGTGCTGGGGCCAAAATAACTGAAAGTGGCCTTCTCCAGTGGTGGGTGATATGACGCTTGATTCTCTGCTGTGGGACCTCTCTCCTCTGTCTGGGTGCTGGGGCCTAAATAACTGAAAGTGGCCTTCTCCAGTGGTGGGTGATATGACGCCTTATTCCTTGCTGTGGGACCTCTCTCCTCTGTCTGGGTGCTGTGCCTAAATAACTGAAAGTGGCCTTCTCCAGTGGTGGGTGATATGACGCCATTATTCCTTGCTGTGGGACCTCTCTCCTCTGTCTGGGTGCTGGGGCCTAAATAACTGAAAGTGGCCTTCTCCAGTGGTGGGTGATATGACGCCTTATTCCTTGTTGTGGGACGTTTCTCCTCTGTCTGGATGCTTTGGCCGAAATAACTGAAAGTGGCCTTCTCCAGTGTTGGGTGATATGACGCATGATTCCTTGCTGTGGGACCTCTCTCCTCTGTCTGGGTGCTGGGGCCTAAATAACTGAAAGTGGCCTTCTCCAGTGGTGGATAATATGACGCATGATTCTCTGCTGTGGGACCTCTCTCCTCTGTCTGGGTGCTGGGTCCTAAATAACTGAATGCGGCCTTTTCCAGTTGTGGGTAATATGACGCATGATCCTCTGCTGTGGGACCTCTCTCCTCTGTCTGGGTGTTGGGGCCTAAATAACTTAATGTGGACTTCTCCAGTGATGGGTGATATGACGCCTTATTCCTTGCTGCGGGACCTCTCTCCTCTGTCTGGGTGCTGGTGCCGAAATAACTGAAAGTGGCCTTCTCCAGTGGTGGGTGATATGACGCCTTATTCCTTGCTGTGGGACCTCTCTCCTCTGTCTGGCTGCTGGGGCCAAAATAACTGAAAGTGGCCTTCTCCAGTGGTGGGTGATATGACGCATGATTCCTTGCTGTGGGACCTCTCTCCTCTGTCTGGGTGATGGGGCCTAAATATCTGGAAGGGGCCTTCTCCAGTGGTGGGTGATATGACGCCTTATTCTTTGCTGTGGGACCTCTCTCCTCTGTCTGGGTGCTGGGGCCTAAATAACTCAAAGTGGCCTTCTCCAGTGGTGGGTGATATGACGCATGATTCTCTGCTGTGGGACCTCTCTCCTCTGTCTGGGTGCTGGGTCCTAAATAACTGAAAGTGTCCTTCTCCAGTGGTGGGTGATATGATGTCTTATTCCTTACTGTGGGACCTCTCTCCTCTGTCTGGGTGCTGTAGCCTAAATAACTGAAAGTGGCCTTCTCCAGTGGTGGGTGATATAACGCCTTATTCCTTGCTGTGGGACCTCTCTCCTCTGTCTGGGTGCTGGGGCCTAAATAACTGAAAGTGGCCTTCTCCAGTGGTGGGTGATATGACGCCTTATTCCTTGCTGTGGGACCTCTCTCCTCTGTCTGGATGCTGGGGCCGAAATAACTGAAAGTGGCCTTCTCCAGTGGTGGGTGATATGACGCATGATTCTCTGCTGTGGGACCTCTCTCCTCTGTCTGGGTGCTGGGGCCTAAATAACTGAATGTGGCCTTCTCCAGTGGTGGGTGATATGACGCATGATCCTCTGCTGTGGGACCTCTCTCCTCTGTCTGGGTGCTGGGGCCTAAATAACTGAAAGTGGCCTTCTCCAGTGATGGGTGATATGACGCCTTATTCCTTGCTGTGGGACCTCTCTCCTCTGTCTGGCTGCTGGGGCCAAAATAACTGAAAGTGGCCTTCTCCAGTGGTGGGTGATATGACGCATGATTCTCTTGCTGTGGGACCTCTCTCCTCTGTCTGGGTGCTGGGGCCTAAATAACTGATAGTGGCCTTCTCCAGTGATGGGTGATATGACGCCTTATTCCTTGCTGTGGGACCTCTCTCCTCTGTCTGGGTGCTGGTGCCGAAATAACTGAAAGTGGCCTTCTCCAGTGGTGGGTGATACAACGCCTTATTCCTTGCTGTGGGACCTCTCTCCTCTGTCTGGGTGCTGGGGCCTAAATAACTGAAAATGGCCTTCTCCAGTGGTGGGTGATATGATGTCTTATTCCTTGCTGTAGGACCTCTCTCCTGTGTCTGGGTGCTGGGGCCGAAATAACTGAAAGTGGCCTTCTCCAGTGATGGGTGATATGACGCATGATTCCTTGCTCTGGGACGTCTCTCCTCTGTTTGGGTGCTGGGGCCGAAATAACTGAAAGTGGCCTTCTCCAGTGGTGGATGATATGATGCATGATTCTCTGCTGTGGGGCCTCTCTCCTCTGTCTGGGTGCTGGGGCCTAAATAACTGAAAGTGGCCTTCTCCAGTGATGGGTGATATGACGCCTTATTCCTTGCTGTGGGACCTCTATCCTCTGTCTGGGTGCTGGGGCCTAAATAACTTAAAGTGGCCTTCTCCAGTGGTGGGTGATATGACGCATGATTCCTTGCTGTGGGACCTCTCTCCTCTGTCTAGGTGCTGGGGCCTAAATAACTGAAAGTGGCCTTCTCCAGTGGTGGGTGATATGACGCATGATTCTCTGCTGTGTGACCTCTCTCCTCTGTATGGGTGCTGGGGCCTAAATAACTGAAAGTGGCCTTCTCCAGTGGTGGGTGATATGACGCCTTATTCCTTTGCTGTGGGACCTCTCTCCTCTGTCTGGGTGCTGTGCCTAAATAACTGAAAGTAACCATCTCCAGTGGTGGGTGATATAACGCCTTATTCCTTGCTGTGGGACCTCTCTCCTCTGTCTGGATGCTGGGGCCGAAATAACTGAAAGTGGCCTTTTCCAGTGGTGGGTGATATGACGCATGATTCCTTGCTGTGGGACCTCTCTCCTCTGTCTGGGTGCTGGGGCCTAAATAACTGAAAGTGGCCTTTTCCAGTGGTGGATGATATGATGCATGATTCTCTGCTGTGGGACCTCTCTCCTCTGTCTGGGTGCTGGGGCCTAAATAACTGAAAGTGGCCTTCTCCAGTGGTGGGTGATATGACGCATGATTCTCTGCTGTGGGACCTCTCTCCTCTGTCTGGGTGCTGGGGCCTAAATAACTGAAAGTGGCCTTCTCCAGTGGTGGGTGATATGACGCATGATTCTCTGCTGTGGGACCTCTCTCCTCTGTCTGGGTGCTGTACCTAAATAACTGAAAGTGGCCTTTTCCAGTGGTGGGTGATATAACGCCTTATTCCTTGCTGTGGGACCTCTCTCCTCTGTCTGGGTGCTGGGGCCTAAATAACTGAAAGTGGCCTTCTCCAGTGGTGGGTGATATGACGCCTTATTCCTTACTGTGGGACCTCTCTCCTCTGTCTGGATGCTGGGGCCGAAATAACTGAAAGTGGCCTTCTCCAGTGGTGGGTGATATGACGCATGATTCCTTGCTGTGGGACCTCTCTCCTCTGTCTGGGTGCAGGGGCCTAAATAACTGAAAGTGGCCTTCTCCAGTGGTGGATGATATGACGCATGATTCTCTGCTGTGGGACCTCTCTCCTCTGTCTGGGTGCTGGGGCCTAAATAACTGAATGTGGCCTTCTCCAGTTGTGGGTAATATGACGCCTTATTTCTTGCTGTGGGACCTCTCTCCTCTGTCTGGGTGCTGGGGCCTAAATAACTGAAAGTGGCCTTCTCCAGTGATGGGTGATATGACGCCTTATTCCTTGCTGTGGGACCTCTCTCCTCTGTCTGGGTGCTGGTGCCGAAATAACTGAAAGTGGCCTTCACCAGTGGTGGGTGATATGACGCCTTATTCCTTGCTGTGGGACCTCTCTCCTCTGTCAGGCTGCTGGGGCCAAAATAACTGAAAGTGGCCTTCTCCAGTGGTGGGTGATATGACGCATGATTCTCTGCTGTGGGACCTCTCTCCTCTGTCTGGGTGCTGGGGCCTAAATAACTGAAAGTTGTCTTCTCCAGTGGTGGATGATATGATGCATGATTCTCTGCTGTGGGACCTCTCTCCTCTGTCTGGGTGCTGGGGCCGAAATAACTTATAAGTGGCCTTCTCCAGTGGTGGGTGATATGACGCCTTATTCCTTGCTGTGGGACCTCTCTCGTCTGTCTGGCTGCTGGGGCCGAAATAAGTGAAAGTGGCCTTCTCCAGTGGTGGGTGATATGACGCATGATTCCTTGCTGTGGGACCTCTCTCCTCTGTCTGGGTGCTGGTGCCGAAATAACTGAAAGTGGCCTTCTCCAGTGGTGGGTGATATGACGCATGATTCCTTGCTGTGGGACCTCTCTCCTCTGTCTGGGTGCTGGGGCCTAAATAACTGAAAATGGCCTTCTCCAGTGGTGGGTGATATGATGTCTTATTCCTTGCTGTGGGACCTCTCTCCTCTGTCTGGGTGCTGGGGCCGAAATAACTGAAAGTGGCCTTCTCCAGTGATGGGTGATATGACGCATGATTCCTTGCTCTGGAACGTCTCTCCTCTGTTTGGGTGCTGGGGCCGAAATAACTGAAAGTGGCCTTCTCCAGTGGTGGATGATATGATGCATGATTCTCTGCTGTGGGACCTCTCTCCTCTGTCTGGGTGCTGGGGCCGAAATAACTGAAAGTGGCCTTCTCCAGTGGTGGGTGATATGACGCATGATTCTCTGCTGTGGGACCTTTCTCCTCTGTCTGGGTGCTGGGGCCTAAATAACTGAAAGTGGCCTTCTCCAGTGATGGGTGATATGACGCCTTATTCCTTGCTGTGGGACCTCTCTCCTCTGTCTGGGTGCTGGGGCCGAAATAACTAAAAGTGGCCTTCTTCAGTGGTGGGTGATATGACGCCTTATTCCTTGCTTTTGGACCTCTCTCCTCTGTCTGGCTGCTGGGGCCGTAATAACTTAAAGTGGCCTTCTCCAGTGGTGGGTGATATGACGCATGATTCCTTGCTGTGGGACCTCTCTCCTCTGTCTAGGTGCTGGGGCCAAAATAACTGAAAGTGGCCTTCTCCAGTGATGGGTGATATGACGCCTTATTCCTTGCTGTGGGACCTCTCTCCTCTGTCTGGGTGCTGGTGCCGAAATAACTGAAAGTGGCCTTCTCCAGTGGTGGGTGATATGACGCCTAATTCCTTGCTGTGGGACCTCTCTCCTCTGTCTGGGTGCTGGGGCCTAAATAACTGAAAGTGGCCTTCTCCAGTGGTGGGTGATATGACGCATGATTCTCTGCTGTGGGACCTCTCTCCTCTGTCTGGGTGCTGGGGCCTAAATAACTGAAAGTTGTCTTCTCCAGTGGTGGATGATATGATGCATGATTCTCTGCTGTGGGACCTCTCTCCTCTGTCTGGGTGCTGGGGCCTAAATAACTTATAGTGGCCTTCTCCAGTGATGGGTGATATGACGCCTTATTCCTTGCTGTGGGACCTCTCTCCTCTGTCTGGCTGCTGGGGCCGAAATAACTGAAAGTGGCCTTCTCCAGTGGTGGGTGATATGACGCATGATTCCTTGCTGTGGGACCTCTCTCCTCTGTCTGGGTGCTGGGGCCTAAATAACTGAAAGTGGCCTTCTCCAGTGGTGGGTGATATGACGCATGATTCTCTGCTGTAGGACCTCTCTCCTCTGTCTGGGTGCTGGGGCCAAAATAACTGAAAGTGGCCTTCTCCAGTGGTGGGTGATATGACGCCTTATTCCTTGCTGTGGGACCTCTCTCCTCTGTCTGGGTGCTGGGGCCTAAATAACTGAAAATGGCCTTCTCCAGTGGTGGGTGATATGATGTCTTATTCCTTGCTGTGGGACCTCTCTCCTCTGTCTGGGTGCTGGGGCCGAAATAACTGAAAGTGGCCTTCTCCAGTGATGGGTGATATGACGCATGATTCCTTGCTCTGGGACGTCTCTCCTCTGTTTGGGTGCTGGGGCCGAAATAACTGAAAGTGGCCTTCTCCAGTGGTGGATGATATGATGCATGATTCTCTGCTGTGGGACCTCTCTCCTCTGTCTGGGTGCTGGGGCCAAAATAACTGAAAGTGGCCTTCTCCAGTGGTGGGTGATATGACGCATGATTCTCTGCTGTGGGACCTCTCTCCTCTGTCTGGGTGCTGGGGCCTAAATAACTGAAAGTGGCCTTCTCCAGTGATGGGTGATATGACGCCTTATTCCTTGCTGTGGGACCTCTCTCCTCTGTCTGGGTGCTGGGGCCGAAATAACTGAAAGTGGCCTTCTCCAGTGGTGGGTGATATGACGCCTTATTCCTTGCTGTGGGACCTCTCTCCTCTGTCTGGCTGCTGGGGCCGTAAATAACTGAAAGTGGCCTTCTCCAGTGGTGGGTGATATGACGCATGATTCCTTGCTGTGGGACCTCTCTCCTCTGTCTGGGTGCTGGGGCCTAAATAACTGAAAGTGGCCTTCTCCAGTGGTGGGTGATATGATGCCTGATTCTCTTGCTGTGGGACCTCTCTCCTCTGTCTGGGTGCTGGTGCCTAAATAACTGAAAGTGGCCTTCTCCAGTGGTGGGTGATATGACGCCTTATTCCTTGCTGTGGGACCTCTCTCCTCTGTCTGGGTGCTGGGCCTAAATAACTGAAAGTGGCCTTCTCCAGTGGTGGGTGATATGACGCCTTATTCCTTGCTGTGGGACCTTTCTCCTCTGTCTGGATGCTGGGGCCGAAATAACTGAAAGTGGCCTTCTCCAGTGGTGGGTGATATGACGCATGATTCCTTGCTGTGGGACCTCTCTCCTCTGTCTGGGTGCTGGGGCCTAAATAACTGAAAGTGGCCTTCTCCAGTGGTGGGTGATATGACGCATGATTCCTTGCTGTGGGACCTCTCTCCTCTGTCTGGGTGCTGGGGCCTAAATAACTGAAAGTGGCCTTCTCCAGTGGTGGGTGATATGACGCATGATTCTCTGCTGTGGGACCTCTCTCCTCTGTCTGGGTGCTGGGGCCTAAATAACTGAATGTGGCCTTCTCCAGTGATGGGTGATATGACGCATGATTCCTTGCTGTGGGACCTCTCTCCTCTGTCTGGGTGCTGGTGCCGAAATAACTGAAAGTGGCCTTCTCCAGTGGTGGGTGATATGACGCCTTATTCCTTGCTGTGGGACCTCTCTCCTCTGTCTGGGTGCTGGGGCCAAAATAACTGAAAGTGGCCTTCTCCAGTGGTGGGTGATATGACGCATGATTCCTTGCTGTGGGACCTCTCTCCTCTGTCTGGGTGCTGGGGCCTAAATAACTGAAAGTGGCCTTCTCCAGTGGTGGGTGATATGACGCCTTATTCCTTGCTGTGGGACCTCTCTCCTCTGTCTGGGTGCTGGGGCCTAAATAACTGAAAGTGGCCTTCTCCAGTGGTGGGTGATATGACGCATGATTCTCTGCTGTGGGACCTCTCTCCTCTGTCTGGGTGCTGGGTCCTAAATAACTGAAAGTGGCCTTCTCCAGTGGTGGGTGATATGACGCCTTATTCCTTGCTGTGGGACCTCTCTCCTCTGTCTGGGTGCTGGTGCCTAAATAACTGAAAGTGGCCTTCTCCAGTGGTGGGTGATATAACGCC
This sequence comes from Bufotes viridis, assembly GCA_033119425.1. Lineage (NCBI taxonomy): Eukaryota > Metazoa > Chordata > Amphibia > Anura > Bufonidae > Bufotes > Bufotes viridis. Next base: position 11,830 of record JAKVIS010002763.1, on the reverse strand, counting down.
TGATTCCTTGCTGTGGGACCTCTCTCCTCTGTCTGGGTGCTGGGGCCTAAATAACTGAAAGTGGCCTTCTCCAGTGGTGGGTGATATGACGCCTTATTCCTTGCTGTGGGACCTCTCTCCTCTGTCTGGGTGCTGGGGCCGAAATAACTGAAAGTGGCCTTCTCCAGTGGTGGGTGATATGACGCATGATTCCTTGCTGTGGGACGTCTCTCCTCTGTTTGGGTGCTGGGGCCGAAATAACTGAAAGTGGCCTTCTCCAGTGGTGGATGATATGATGCATGATTCTCTGCTGTGGGACCTCTCTCCTCTGTCTGGGTGCTGGGGCCTAAATAACTGAAAGTGGCCTTCTCCAGTGATGGGTGATATGACGCCTTATTCCTTGCTGTGGGACCTCTATCCTCTGTCTGGGTGCTGGGGCCGAAATAACTGAAAGTGGCCTTCTCCAGTGGTGGGTGATATGACGCATGATTCCTTGCTGTGGGACCTCTCTCCTCTGTCTGGGTGCTGGGGCCTAAATAACTGAAAGTGGCCTTCTCCAGTGGTGGGTGATATGACGCATGATTCTCTGCTGTGGGACCTCTCTCCTCTGTCTGGGTGCTGGGGCCTAAATAACTGAAAGTGGCCTTCTCCAGTGGTGGGTGATATGACGCCTTATTCCTTGCTGTGGGACCTCTCTCCTCTGTCTGGGTGCTGGGGCCTAAATAACTGAAAGTGGCCTTCTCCAGTGGTGGGTGATATGACGCCTTATTCCTTGCTGTGGGACCTCTCTCCTCTGTCTGGGTGCTGGGGCCTAAATAACTGAAAGTGGCCTTCTCCAGTGGTGGGTGATATGACGCATGATTCCTTGCTGTGGGACCTCTCTCCTCTGTCTGGGTGCTGGGGCCTAAATAACTGAAAGTGGCCTTCTCCAGTGGTGGGTGATATGACGCCTTATTCCTTGCTGTGGGACCTCTCTCCTCTGTCTGGGTGCTGGGGCCTAAATAACTGAAAATGGCCTTCTCCAGTGGTGGGTGATGTGATGTCTTATTCCTTGCTGTGGGACCTCTCTCCTCTGTCTGGGTGCTGGGGCCGAAATAACTGAAAGTAGCCTTCTCCAGTGATGGGTGATATGACGCATGATTCCTTGCTCTGGGACGTCTCTCCTCTGTTTGGGTGCTGGGGCCGAAATAACTGAAAGTGGCCTTCTCCAGTGGTGGATGATATGATGCATGATTCTCTGCTGTGGGACCTCTCTCCTCTGTCTGGGTGCTGGGGCCTAAATAACTGAAAGTGGCCTTCTCCAGTGATGGGTGATATGACGTCTTATTCCTTGCTGTGGGACCTCTATCCTCTGTCTGGGTGCTGGGGCCGAAATAACTTAAAGTGGCCTTCTCCAGTGGTGGGTGATATGACGCATGATTCCTTGCTGTGGGACCTCTCTCCTCTGTCTGGGTGCTGGGCCTAAATAACTGAAAGTGGCCTTCTCCAGTGGTGGGTGATATGACACATGATTCTCTGCTGTGGGACCTCTCTCCTCTGTCTGGGTGCTGGGGCCTAAATAACTGAAAGTGGCCTTCTCCAGTGGTGGGTGATATGACGCATGATTCTTTGCTGTGGGACCTCTCTCCTCTGTCTGGGTGCTGTGCCTAAATAACTGAAAGTAACCTTCTCCAGTGGTGGGTGATATAACGCCTTATTCCTTGCTGTGGGACCTCTCTCCTCTGTCTGGGTGCTGAGGCCTAAATAACTGAAAGTGGCCTTCCCCAGTGGTGGGTGATATGACGCCTTATTCCTTGCTGTGGGACCTCTCTCCTCTGTCTGGATGCTGGGGCCGAAATAACTGAAAGTGGCTTTTTCCAGTGGTGGGTGATATGATGCATGATTCCTTGCTGTGGGACCTCTTTCATTTGTCTGGGTGCTGGGGCCTAAATAACTGAAAGTGGCCTTCTCCAGTGGTGGGTGATATGATGCATGATTCTCTGCTGTGGGACCTCTCTCCTCTGTCTGGGTGCTGGGGCCGAAATAACTGAAAGTGGCCTTCTCCAGTGGTGGGTGATATGACGCATGATTCTCTTGCTGTGGGACCTCTCTCCTCTGTCTGGGTGCTGGGGCCTAAATAACTGAAAGTGGCCTTCTCCAGTGGTGGGTGATATGACGCATGATTCCTTGCTGTGGGACCTCTCTCCTCTGTCTGGGTGCTGGGGCCAAAATAACTGAAAGTGGCCTTCTCCAGTGGTGGGTGATATGACGCATGATTCCTTGCTGTGGGACCTCTCTCCTCTGTCTGGGTGCTGGGGCCGAAATAACTGAAAGTGGCCTTCTCCAGTGGTGGGTGATATGACGCATGATTCCTTGCTGTGGGACCTCTCTCCTCTGTCTGGGTGCTGGGGCCTAAATAACTGAAAGTGGCCTTCTCCAGTGGTGGGTGATATGACGCATGATTCCTTGCTGTGGGACCTCTCTCCTCTGTCTGGGTGCTGGGGCCTAAATAACTGAAAGTGGCCTTCTCCAGTGGTGGGTGATATGACGCATGATTCCTTGCTGTGGGACCTCTCTCCTCTGTCTGGGTGCTGGTGCCAAAATAACTGAAAGTGGCCTTCTCCAGTGGTGGGTGATATGACGCATGATTCCTTGCTGTGGGACCTCTCTCCTCTGTCTGGGTGCTGGGGCCTAAATAACTGAAAGTGGCCTTCTCCAGTGGTGGGTGATATGACGCATGATTCCTTGCTGTGGGACCTCTCTCCTCTGTCTGGGTGCTGGGGCCGAAATAACTGAAAGTGGCCTTCTCCAGTGGTGGGTGATATGACGCATGATTCCTTGCTGTGGGACCTCTCTCCTCTGTCTGGGTGCTGGGGCCTAAATAACTGAAAGTGGCCTTCTCCAGTGGTGGATGATATGACGCATGATTCCTTGCTGTGGGACCTCTCTCCTCTGTCTGGGTGCTGGGCCAAAATAACTGAAAGTGGCCTTCTCCAGTTGGTGGGTGATATGACGCATGATTCCTTGCTGTGGGACCTCTCTCCTCTGTCTGGGTGCTGGGGCCTAAATAACTGAAAGTGGCCTTCTCCAGTGGTGGGTGATATGACGCATGATTCCTTGCTGTGGGACCTCTCTCCTCTGTCTGGGTGCTGGTGCCGAAATAACTGAAAGTGGCCTTCTCCAGTGGTGGGTGATATGACGCCTGATTCCTTGCTGTGGGACCTCTCTCCTCTGTCTGGGTGCTGGGGCCAAAATAACTGAAAGTGGCCTTCTCCAGTGGTGGGTGATATGACGCATGATTCTCTTGCTGTGGGACCTCTCTCCTCTGTCTGGGTGCTGGGGCCTAAATAACTGAAAGTGGCCTTCTCCAGTGGTGGGTGATATGATGCATGATTCCTTGCTGTGGGACCTCTATCCTCTGTCTGGGTGCTGGGGCCGAAATAACTGAAAGTGGCCTTCTCCAGTGGTGGGTGATATGACGCCTGATTCCTTGCTGTGGGACCTCTCTCCTCTGTCTGGGTGCTGGTGCCGAAATAACTGAAAGTGGCCTTCTCCAGTGGTGGGTGATATGACGCATGATTCCTTGCTGTGGGACCTCTCTCCTCTGTCTGGGTGCTGGGGCCAAAATAACTGAAAGTGGCCTTCTCCAGTGGTGGGTGATATGACGCATGATTCCTTGCTGTGGGACCTCTATCCTCTGTCTGGGTGCTGGGGCCAAAATAACTGAAAGTGGCCTTCTCCAGTGGTGGGTGATATGACGCATGATTCCTTGCTGTGGGACCTCTCTCCTCTGTCTGGGTGCTGGGCCGAAATAACTGAAAGTGGCCTTCTCCAGTGGTGGGTGATATGACGATGATTCCTTGCTGTGGGACCTCTCTCCAATTGATATTGGTTAATTTTTATTTATTTTATTTTATTTTAATTCATTTCCCTATCCACATTTGTTTGCAGGGGATTTACCTATATTTTGCTGCCTTTGGCAGCCCTCTAGCCCTTTCTGGACTATTTTACAGCCTTTTAGTGCCTAAAAGTTCGGGTCCCCATTGACTTCAATGGGGTTCAGGTTCGGAATAAAGTTGGGTCGAGGATTTGAACTCAGGACCCGAACATTTTCGGGAAGTTCGGCCGAACTTCTCGAACCCGAACATCCAGGGACAAAATAATAAGGGTATGTTAGGCCACATTATGTGGTACTGCCTCTACTACATCCCTATTGGGAACAGATTGAGTTAAAGACCAATGAGATATGTGGGACCTCAAATGAACTTTCCCCTCATTTAGTGTTACTTTGGCTCCCTTCAAAACAGTGTCAGCCTGCCCCAACTGATCTGCCGACTGTTCTAATTCAGGCAGCCAGGCTGCTGATTCCAGTTAATTGGCTTCAGACTAGCCCCCACTTTGGAACAATGGTAGGCAAGAGTGGATCAGATACATCTGATGGAAGAACTAGCGAGTTGGGCATCAGAACACATTCCAAATTTGTTACACTTGGACACCATGGAAGAAATTCTCACAGCCGCATGACGAGATAAAATATACATCCCACCTTCTGATTATTTTATATCCATCAACACAAATCCTTTCTAGACCCACGCGCCTTAGGGCCCTGTGGCATCTTCAGAAAATTGGGCTCCAGATAGTAGTAGGATATTAAAATAAGTACACAAGCCCTCCTTGTAGTGGTGATTACATAAACCAGCTATGGTCTCCTTGATGCTCTTACTTATTTCAGGTCTGATTAGAGATTATCCAAGGTTGGACATAAGTGTCCTAGTTGAAAGGACCTCTATTATTATCGCCTTCCCCTACCTTACCTTACCCCACCCACATCCACATTTCGCACAGTATGATATCAGCTAGTAATGTCCAATGTTTGACTATGTAAATGACTCTCATGCTTGTAAAACATTGTGGATGATACTAATTGTATATGCCTATCTGAAAACTTTGATAAAAAGAGATTTGTTAAAAAAAAGAAAGCTAGCAAAATTGTAGCTGTTTTTCAGTAATCTAAAGGGCACATTAACCCCTTGGGACACATGACGTACCGGTCACGGCATGTTTCCCGAGTCATAGGACACATGACGTACCGATGCGTCATGAGTTGTTCCGATCACTGCTGCTCAGCTGGCAGTGATCGGAACAAACACCTGCTGAAATCATTCAGCAGGTACCTTGTTACAATGCCCAGGGGGTCCTGTGACCCCCATATGAAGCGATCGCTGCAAACCGCAGGTCAATTCCAGACCTGCGGTTTGCAGCGCTCTGTGCGATCTCTGATCCCGCGGTCTATGACCGCGGGGATCAGAAGTTAATGCTCCCCAAACTGTTTTTAACCCCCTGCAGCCCCCAATCATATTGTGGCTGCGGGGGTGCAGAGGGTGGTTGCGGGCGGCGCGAGGCGGGCGGGAGGCGGGCGGTGCGGCGGGCGGGATCGCGATTGCGATCCCCGCCCGCCTCCTCTGTAATCTATCCCTGGTGTCTAGTGGTTCTATCAGAGTGTCAGCACATTGCTGACACTCTGATAAGCGACTGGCATCTGTGCTGCAGATGCCAGCCGTTTAACCTTCCGTACCGCGGTCCGTACGGACCGCGGTATGGAAGGAGTTAGCAGGAGGAGCGCTCCCTCCCTCTCCCATCGGGGGCTGCTGTGCCTTTGCAGCCCCCAGCAGGATGGGATCGCAGAGGGAGGAGCTCCACTCCTCCCATCCATCACCCCTGCCCAGTTATGGCAGCGGGTGATGGTTGCCATGGAGACAGGGCGCTTTCAGAAGCGTCCTGCTCTCCATGGTGCTGAAAGTCTGAATAGACCTGCTAAAGGTCTATTCAGACTTTCTAAAGTACAAAATACAGTACAGTGCACTATATAGTGTACTGTACTGTATTATCTAGACACCAGATCCACTGGATCTTTCAGAACCAAGTGGGTCTGGGTCAAAAAAATGTAAAAAGTGAAAAAAAAGTAAAAATGAAAAAAACACATATCACTGAATAAAAATTAAAAAAATAAAATACACTACACATATTAGGTATCGCCGCGTCCGTAAAAACCTGCTCTATAAAAATATCACATGACTGAACTCCTCAGGTGAACGCCATAAAAAAAAACCAAAAAATGGTGTAAATAAGCCATTTTTGGCACATTACATCACTAAAAGTGTAATACAAAGCGATCAAAAAGGCGTTTGCCTCCCAAAATAGTACCAATCAAACCGCCATCTCATCCCGCAAAAAACGAGCCCTACCTAAAACAATTGGCCAAAAAATAAAAAACTATGCCTCTCAGACTAAAACATGATTTTTGTTTCAAAAATGCTTTTTAGTGTTAAATGTAAAAAAAAATTAAAAAGTAGACATATTTGGTATCTACACGTCCGTAAGAATCTGCTCTATAAAAATATCACATGACCTAACCCCTCAAGTAAACACTGTAAAAAAAATAATAAAAACTTTGTCAAAAAGCCATTTTTGCCACCTTACATCACAAAAAGTGTAATAGCAAGCGATCAAAAAGTCATATGACCCCCAAATAGTGCCAATCTAACCGTCACCTCATCCCACAAAAATGATACCCAACCTGAGACAATTGCCTAAAAACTGAAAAATATATGGCTCTCAGACTATGGAGATACTAAAACATGTTTTTTCATTCAAAAGGATATTATTGTGTAAAACCAAAATAAATAAAAAAGGTATACATATTATGTATCGCCGCGTCCGTATGGACCTGCTCTATAAAAATATAACATGACCTAACCCCTCAGATGAACGCCGTAAACATAAAAATAAAAACGTTGTCAAACAAGCCATTTTTTGTCACCTTACATCACAAAAAGTGTAATAGTAAGCGATCAAAAGTCATATGCACCCCAAGATAGTACCAATCAAACCGCCATCTCATCCCACAAAAAATGAGCCCCTACATAGGACAATCGCCCAAAAAAAAAATATATATGGCTCTCAAACTATGGAGACACTAAAACATGATTTTTTGTTTTAAAAATTATATTATTGTGTAAAACTTATATAAATAAATAAAAGTATACATATTATGTATCGCCGCGTCCGTCACAACCTGATCTATATAAATAACACATGACCTAACCCTCAGCTGAACACAGCAAAAAAAAAAATATGGTGTCAAAAGCCATTTTGTCACCTTACATCTAAAAAGTGTCATAGCAAGCGACAAAATGTCATATGCACCCCAAGATGGTGCCAATCAAACCGCCATCTCATCCCACAAAAATGAGCCCCTACATAACACAGTCGCCCAAAAAAATAAATAAAACTATGGCTTTCAGAATGTGGAGACACTAAAAAAAAATTATTTTCAAAAATGCTTTATTATGTAAAACTGAAACAAAAAACCCCAAAAAGTAGTCATATTTGGTATTGTCGCATCCGTAACAACCTGTTCTATAGAAATAGCACACAATCTAACCTGTCAGTTCAACTATGTAAATAACAAAAAATAAAAACAGTCCCAAAACAGCTATTTTTTTTGCAAATTTTCCATTTTAATCCATTTTTGCAGTAACAAAGCAAGGGTTAACAGCCAAACAAAACTCAATATATATTGCCCCGATTCTCTAGTTTGCAGAAACACCCCATATGTGGTCGTAAACTACTGTATGGCCAAACGGCAGGGCACAGAAGGTGTTTGTTAGACCAGAAACAGTAGGCCTCACGTTTTCACTCCTCTAAAAAGGAATTATATTTCCCCGTGTGGGAATCTATGTACCAAAACTAGCATTATAAAAATCTGGTGTCCAATTAGCAGCAGTGTTCTTGTAATTAATACCGCCAAAGGCATTATTGTCCAGTGTTGTAATTTTGGTGAAAAAAAGGTAATTTAATCAATCTGGTGTTTGTTAGACCAGAAAAACTAGGCCTCACGTTTTCACTCCTCTAAAAAGAATTATATTTCCCCGTGTGGGAATCTATGTACCAAAACTAGCATTATAAAAATCTGGTATCCAATGAACTTTCCCCTCATTTAGTGTTACTTTGGCTCCCTTCAAAACAGTGTCAACCTGCCCCAACTGATCTGCCGACTGTTCTAATTCAGGCAGCCAGGCTGCTGATTCCAGTTAATTGGCTTCAGACTAGCCCCCACTTTGGAACAATGGTAGGCAAGAGTGGATCAGATACATCTGATGGAAGAACTAGCGAGTTGGGCATCAGAACACATTCCAAATTTGTTACACTTTGGACACCTATGGAAGAAATTCCCACAGCCGCATTACAAGATAAATATACATCCCACCTTCTGATTATTTTATATCCATCCAACACAAATCCTTTCTAGACCCACACGCCTTAGGGCCCTGTGGCATCTTCAGAAAATTGGGCTCCAGATAGTAGTAGGATATTAAAATAAGTACACAAGCACTCCTTGTAGTGGTGATTACATAAACCAGCTATGGTCTCCTTGATGCTCTTTACTTATTTCAGGTCTGATTAGAGATTATCCAAGGTTGGACATAAGTGTCCTAGTTGAAAGGACCTCATTATTATCGCCTTCCCCTACCTTACCTTACCCCCACCCACATCCACATTTCAAGCACAGTATGATATCAGCTAGTAATGTCCAATGTTTGACTATGTAAATGACTCTCATGCTTGTAAAACATTGTGGATGATACTATTATTGTATATGCCTATCTGAAAACTTTGATAAAAAGAGATTTGTTAAAAAAAAGAAAGCTAGCAAAATTGTAGCTGTTTTCAGTAATCTAAAGAGGCACAATTAACCCCTTTGGGACACATGACGTACCGTGCGGCATGTTTCCGAGTCACTAGGACACATGACGTACCGGTACGTCATGAGTTGTTCCGATCACTGCTGCTCAGCTGGCAGTGATCGGAACAAGGTACCTGCTGAAATCATTCAGCAGGTACCTTGTTACAATGCCCAGAGGGTCCTGTGACCCCCATATGGCGATCGCTGCAAACCGCAGGTCAATTCCAGACCTGCGGTTTGCAGCGCTTCTGTCGATCTCTGATCCCGCGGTCTATGACCGCGGGATCAGAGAGTTAATGCCCTCAAACTGTTTTTAACCCCCTGCAGCCCCAATCATATTGTGGCTGCGGGGTGCAGAGGGTGGTTGCGAGGCGCGAGCGGGCGGGAGGCGGGCGGTGCGGCGGGCGGGATCGCGATTGCGATCCCCGCCCGCCTCCTCTGTAATCTATCCCTGGTGTCTAGTGGTTCTATCAGAGTGTCAGCACATTGCTGACACTCTGATAGAAACGGCTGGCATCTGTGCTGCAGATGCCAGCCGTTTAACCCCTTCCGTGCCGCGGTCCGTACGGACCGCGGTATGGAAGGGTTAACAGGAGGAGCGCTCCCTCCCTCTCCCATCGGGGGCTGCTGTGCCTTTGCAGCCCCCAACAGGATGGGATCGCAGAGGAGGGAGCTCCACTCCTCCCATCCATCACCCCTGCCCAGTTATGGCAGCGGGTGATGGTTGCCATGGAGACAGGACGCTTTCAGAAGCGTCCTGCTCTCCATGGTGCTGAAAGTCTGAATAGACCTGCTAAAGGTCTATTCAGACTTTCTAAAGTACAAAATACAGTACAGTGCACTATATAGTGTACTGTACTGTATTCTCTGAGACACCAGATCCACTGGATCTTTCAGAACCAAGTGGGTCTGGGTCAAAAAAATGTAAAAAAGTGAAAAAAAGTAAAAATGAAAAAACACATATCACTGAATAAAAATTAAAAAAATAAAATACACTACACATATTAGGTATCGCCGCGTCCGTAAAAACCTGCTCTATAAAAATATCACATGACTGAACTCCTCAGGTGAACGCCATAAAAAAAACCAAAAAATGGTGTAAATAAGCCATTTTTGGCACATTACATCACTAAAAGTGTAATACAAAGCGATCAAAAAGGCGTTTGCCTCCCAAAATAGTACCAATCAAACCGCCATCTCATCCCGCAAAAAACGAGCCCCTACCTAAAACAATTGGCCAAAAAATAAAAAACTATGCCTCTCAGACTAAAACATGATTTTTTTGTTTCAAAAATGCTTTTTAGTGTTAAATGTAAAAAAAAATTAAAAAGTAGACATATTGGGTATCTCCACGTCCGTAAGAATCTGCTCTATAAAAATATCACATGACCTAACCCCTCAAGTAAACACTGTAAAAAAATAATAAAAACTTTGTCAAAAAGCCATTTTTGCCACCTTACATCACAAAAAGTGTAATAGCAAGCGATCAAAAAGTCATATGACCCCCAAATAGTGCCAATCTAACCGTCACCTCATCCCATAAAAATGATACCCAACCTGAGACAATTGCCTAAAAACTGAAAAATATATGGCTCTCAGACTATGGAGATACTAAAACATGTTTTTTTCATTCAAAAAGGATATTATTGTGTAAAACCAAAATAAATAAAAAAGGTATACATATTATGTATCGCCGCGTCCGTAAGGACCTGCTCTATAAAAATATAACATGACCTAACCCCTCAGATGAGCGCCGTAAACATAAAAAATAAAAACGTTGTCAAACAAGCCATTTTTTGTCACCTTACATCACAAAAAGTGTAATAGTAAGCGATCAAAAAGTCATATGCACCCCAAGATAGTACCATTCGAACCGCCATCTCATCCCGCAAAAAAATGAGCCCCTACATAGGACAATCGCCCAAAAAAAAAAATATATATGGCTCTCAAACTATGGAGACACTAAAACATGATTTTTTTGTTTTAAAAATGATATTATTGTGTAAAACTTATATAAATAAATAAAAAGTATACATATTATGTATCGCCGCGTCCGTCACAACCTGATCTATATAAATAACTCATGACCTAACCCCTCAGCTGAACACAGCAAAAAAAAAAAAAAATACGGTGTCAAAAGCCATTTTGTCACCTTACATCACAAAAAGTGTCATAGCAAGCGACCAAAATGTCATATGCACCCCAAGATGGTGCCAATCAAACCGCCATCTCATCCCGCAAAAAAATGAGCCCCTACATAACACAGTCGCCCAAAAAAATAAAATAAAACTATGGCTTTTCAGAATGTGGAGACACTAAAAAAATTATTTTCAAAAATGCTTTATTATGTAAAACTGAGAACAAAACCCCAAAAAGTAGTCATATTTGGCATTGTCGCATCCGTAACAACCTGTTCTATAGAAATAGCACACAATCTAACCTGTCAGTTCAACTATGTAAATAACAAAAAATAAAAACAGTCCCAAAACAGCTATTTTTTTGCAAATTTTCCATTTTAATCCATTTTTGCAGTAACAAAGCAAGGGTTAACAGCCAAACAAAACTCAATATTTATTGCCCTGATTCTCTTGTTTGCACAAACACCCCATATGTGGTCGTAAACTACTGTATGGCCAAACGGCAGGGCACAGAAGGAAGGGAACGCCATATGGTTTTGGAAGGCAGATTTTGCTGGACTGGTTTTTGACACTATGTCCCATTTGAAGCCCCTGATGCACCCTACAGTAGAAACTCCAAAAAAGTGACCCCATTTTGGAAACTACGGGATAAGGTGTCAGTTTTGTTGGTACTATTTTAGGGTAAACATGATTTTTGGTTGCTCTATATTACACTTTTTTGAGACAAGGTAACAAAAAATAGAAATTCGAAATTTCATCTCCATTTGCCAATAACTCTTGTGGAACACCTAAAGGGTTAACAAAGTTTGTAAAACTGGTTTTGAATACCTTGAGGGCGTAGTTTCTTAGATGGAGTCACTTTTATGGAGTTTCTACTCTAGGGGTGCATCGGGGGCTTCAAATGGGACATGGTGTCAAAAATCCAGTCCAGCAAAATCTGCCTTCCAAAACCATATGGCGCTCCTTTCCTTCTGCGCCTGCAGTTTGG
>JAKVIS010002762.1:0-21092 GCA_033119425.1 Bufotes viridis | reverse complement strand
AGAACTTTCCACTGCAGCAGAACTCAGCTGAACTTTCCACTGTAGCAGAACTTCAGCTGTGCTTTTGGTGTGCTCAGAACAGCAGAACTTCAGCTGAACTTTCCACTGTAGCAGAACTTCAGCTGAACTTTCCACTGTAGCAGAACTTCAGCTGTGTTTTGGTGTGCTCAGAACAGGTAAGGAATTTGTTAGACTGGTGTTGCTATTGTCTGATTGCTAATGAGCATAGGGCCATTAAGGTGTTAATTGTGTTGTTGTAGGAGGGGCTTTTGTAGGAGTGTGTGTATATATAGCCACATAATATTAGCTTGCCTAATTCTAGCTTGCATCATTCCCAAAGTGCAGCATTTCTAAGTGCACTAGAGATATACAGGAGACTAACCTAGAACTTTCCACTGTAGCAGAACTTCAGCTGAACTTTCCACTGTAGCAGAACTTCAGCTGTGTTTTGGTGTGCTCAGAACAGCAGAACTTCAGCTGAACTTTCCACTGTAGCAGAACTTCAGCTGAACTTTCCACTGTAGCAGAACTTCAGCTGTGTTTTGGTGTGCTCAGAACAGGTAAGGAATTTGTTAGACTGGTGTTGCTATTGTCTGATTGCTAATGAGCATAGGGCCATTAAGGTGTTAATTGTGTTGTTGTAGGAGGGGCTTTTGTAGGAGTGTGTGTATATATAGCCACATAATATTAGCTTGCCTAATTCTAGCTTGCATCATTCTCAAAGTGCAGCATTTCTAAGTGCACTAGAGATATACAGGAGACTAACCTAGAACTTTCCACTGTAGCAGAACTTCAGCTGAACTTTCCACTGTAGCAGAACTTCAGCTGTGTTTTGGTGTGCTCAGAACAGCAGAACTTCAGCTGAACTTTCCACTGTAGCAGAACTTCAGCTGAACTTTCCACTGTAGCAGAACTTCAGCTGTGTTTTGGTGTGCTCAGAACAGGTAAGGAATTTGTTAGACTGGTGTTGCTATTGTCTGATTGCTAATGAGCATAGGGCCATTAAGGTGTTAATTGTGTTGTTGTAGGAGGGGCTTTTGTAGGAGTGTGTGTATATATAGCCACATAATATTAGCTTGCCTAATTCTAGCTTGCATCATTCCCAAAGTGCAGCATTTCTAAGTGCACTAGAGATATACAGGAGACTAACCTAGAACTTTCCACTGTAGCAGAACTTCAGCTGAACTTTCCACTGTAGCAGAACTTCAGCTGTGTTTTGGTGTGCTCAGAACAGCAGAACTTCAGCTGAACTTTCCACTGTAGCAGAACTTCAGCTGAACTTTCCACTGTAGCAGAACTTCAGCTGTGTTTTGGTGTGCTCAGAACAGGTAAGGAATTTGTTAGACTGGTGTTGCTATTGTCTGATTGCTAATGAGCATAGGGCCATTAAGGTGTTAATTGTGTTGTTGTAGGAGGGGCTTTTGTAGGAGTGTGTGTATATATAGCCACATAATATTAGCTTGCCTAATTCTAGCTTGCATCATTCTCAAAGTGCAGCATTTCTAAGTGCACTAGAGATATACAGGAGACTAACCTAGAACTTTCCACTGTAGCAGAACTTCAGCTGAACTTTCCACTGTAGCAGAACTTCAGCTGTGTTTTGGTGTGCTCAGAACAGCAGAACTTCAGCTGAACTTTCCACTGTAGCAGAACTTCAGCTGAACTTTCCACTGTAGCAGAACTTCAGCTGTGTTTTGGTGTGCTCAGAACAGGTAAGGAATTTGTTAGACTGGTGTTGCTATTGTCTGATTGCTAATGAGCATAGGGCCATTAAGGTGTTAATTGTGTTGTTGTAGGAGGGGCTTTTGTAGGAGTGTGTGTATATATAGCCACATAATATTAGCTTGCCTAATTCTAGCTTGCATCATTCTCAAAGTGCAGCATTTCTAAGTGCACTAGAGATATACAGGAGACTAACCTAGAACTTTCCACTGTAGCAGAACTTCAGCTGAACTTTCCACTGTAGCAGAACTTCAGCTGTGTTTTGGTGTGCTCAGAACAGCAGAACTTCAGCTGAACTTTCCACTGTAGCAGAACTTCAGCTGAACTTTCCACTGTAGCAGAACTTCAGCTGTGTTTTGGTGTGCTCAGAACAGGTAAGGAATTTGTTAGACTGGTGTTGCTATTGTCTGATTGCTAATGAGCATAGGGCCATTAAGGTGTTAATTGTGTTGTTGTAGGAGGGGCTTTTGTAGGAGTGTGTGTATATATAGCCACATAATATTAGCTTGCCTAATTCTAGCTTGCATCATTCTCAAAGTGCAGCATTTCTAAGTGCACTAGAGATATACAGGAGACTAACCTAGAACTTTCCACTGTAGCAGAACTTCAGCTGAACTTTCCACTGTAGCAGAACTTCAGCTGTGTTTTGGTGTGCTCAGAACAGCAGAACTTCAGCTGAACTTTCCACTGTAGCAGAACTTCAGCTGAACTTTCCACTGTAGCAGAACTTCAGCTGTGTTTTGGTGTGCTCAGAACAGGTAAGGAATTTGTTAGACTGGTGTTGCTATTGTCTGATTGCTAATGAGCATAGGGCCATTAAGGTGTTAATTGTGTTGTTGTAGGAGGGGCTTTTGTAGGAGTGTGTGTATATATAGCCACATAATATTAGCTTGCCTAATTCTAGCTTGCATCATTCCCAAAGTGCAGCATTTCTAAGTGCACTAGAGATATACAGGAGACTAACCTAGAACTTTCCACTGTAGCAGAACTTCAGCTGAACTTTCCACTGTAGCAGAACTTCAGCTGTGTTTTGGTGTGCTCAGAACAGCAGAACTTCAGCTGAACTTTCCACTGTAGCAGAACTTCAGCTGAACTTTCCACTGTAGCAGAACTTCAGCTGTGTTTTGGTGTGCTCAGAACAGGTAAGGAATTTGTTAGACTGGTGTTGCTATTGTCTGATTGCTAATGAGCATAGGGCCATTAAGGTGTTAATTGTGTTGTTGTAGGAGGGGCTTTTGTAGGAGTGTGTGTATATATAGCCACATAATATTAGCTTGCCTAATTCTAGCTTGCATCATTCCCAAAGTGCAGCATTTCTAAGTGCACTAGAGATATACAGGAGACTAACCTAGAACTTTCCACTGTAGCAGAACTTCAGCTGAACTTTCCACTGTAGCAGAACTTCAGCTGTGTTTTGGTGTGCTCAGAACAGCAGAACTTCAGCTGAACTTTCCACTGTAGCAGAACTTCAGCTGAACTTTCCACTGTAGCAGAACTTCAGCTGTGTTTTGGTGTGCTCAGAACAGGTAAGGAATTTGTTAGACTGGTGTTGCTATTGTCTGATTGCTAATGAGCATAGGGCCATTAAGGTGTTAATTGTGTTGTTGTAGGAGGGGCTTTTGTAGGAGTGTGTGTATATATAGCCACATAATATTAGCTTGCCTAATTCTAGCTTGCATCATTCTCAAAGTGCAGCATTTCTAAGTGCACTAGAGATATACAGGAGACTAACCTAGAACTTTCCACTGTAGCAGAACTTCAGCTGAACTTTCCACTGTAGCAGAACTTCAGCTGTGTTTTGGTGTGCTCAGAACAGCAGAACTTCAGCTGAACTTTCCACTGTAGCAGAACTTCAGCTGAACTTTCCACTGTAGCAGAACTTCAGCTGTGTTTTGGTGTGCTCAGAACAGGTAAGGAATTTGTTAGACTGGTGTTGCTATTGTCTGATTGCTAATGAGCATAGGGCCATTAAGGTGTTAATTGTGTTGTTGTAGGAGGGGCTTTTGTAGGAGTGTGTGTATATATAGCCACATAATATTAGCTTGCCTAATTCTAGCTTGCATCATTCTCAAAGTGCAGCATTTCTAAGTGCACTAGAGATATACAGGAGACTAACCTAGAACTTTCCACTGTAGCAGAACTTCAGCTGAACTTTCCACTGTAGCAGAACTTCAGCTGTGTTTTGGTGTGCTCAGAACAGCAGAACTTCAGCTGAACTTTCCACTGTAGCAGAACTTCAGCTGAACTTTCCACTGTAGCAGAACTTCAGCTGTGTTTTGGTGTGCTCAGAACAGGTAAGGAATTTGTTAGACTGGTGTTGCTATTGTCTGATTGCTAATGAGCATAGGGCCATTAAGGTGTTAATTGTGTTGTTGTAGGAGGGGCTTTTGTAGGAGTGTGTGTATATATAGCCACATAATATTAGCTTGCCTAATTCTAGCTTGCATCATTCTCAAAGTGCAGCATTTCTAAGTGCACTAGAGATATACAGGAGACTAACCTAGAACTTTCCACTGTAGCAGAACTTCAGCTGAACTTTCCACTGTAGCAGAACTTCAGCTGTGTTTTGGTGTGCTCAGAACAGCAGAACTTCAGCTGAACTTTCCACTGTAGCAGAACTTCAGCTGAACTTTCCACTGTAGCAGAACTTCAGCTGTGTTTTGGTGTGCTCAGAACAGGTAAGGAATTTGTTAGACTGGTGTTGCTATTGTCTGATTGCTAATGAGCATAGGGCCATTAAGGTGTTAATTGTGTTGTTGTAGGAGGGGCTTTTGTAGGAGTGTGTGTATATATAGCCACATAATATTAGCTTGCCTAATTCTAGCTTGCATCATTCTCAAAGTGCAGCATTTCTAAGTGCACTAGAGATATACAGGAGACTAACCTAGAACTTTCCACTGTAGCAGAACTTCAGCTGAACTTTCCACTGTAGCAGAACTTCAGCTGTGTTTTGGTGTGCTCAGAACAGCAGAACTTCAGCTGAACTTTCCACTGTAGCAGAACTTCAGCTGAACTTTCCACTGTAGCAGAACTTCAGCTGTGTTTTGGTGTGCTCAGAACAGGTAAGGAATTTGTTAGACTGGTGTTGCTATTGTCTGATTGCTAATGAGCATAGGGCCATTAAGGTGTTAATTGTGTTGTTGTAGGAGGGGCTTTTGTAGGAGTGTGTGTATATATAGCCACATAATATTAGCTTGCCTAATTCTAGCTTGCATCATTCTCAAAGTGCAGCATTTCTAAGTGCACTAGAGATATACAGGAGACTAACCTAGAACTTTCCACTGTAGCAGAACTTCAGCTGAACTTTCCACTGTAGCAGAACTTCAGCTGTGTTTTGGTGTGCTCAGAACAGCAGAACTTCAGCTGAACTTTCCACTGTAGCAGAACTTCAGCTGAACTTTCCACTGTAGCAGAACTTCAGCTGTGTTTTGGTGTGCTCAGAACAGGTAAGGAATTTGTTAGACTGGTGTTGCTATTGTCTGATTGCTAATGAGCATAGGGCCATTAAGGTGTTAATTGTGTTGTTGTAGGAGGGGCTTTTGTAGGAGTGTGTGTATATATAGCCACATAATATTAGCTTGCCTAATTCTAGCTTGCATCATTCTCAAAGTGCAGCATTTCTAAGTGCACTAGAGATATACAGGAGACTAACCTAGAACTTTCCACTGTAGCAGAACTTCAGCTGAACTTTCCACTGTAGCAGAACTTCAGCTGTGTTTTGGTGTGCTCAGAACAGCAGAACTTCAGCTGAACTTTCCACTGTAGCAGAACTTCAGCTGAACTTTCCACTGTAGCAGAACTTCAGCTGTGTTTTGGTGTGCTCAGAACAGGTAAGGAATTTGTTAGACTGGTGTTGCTATTGTCTGATTGCTAATGAGCATAGGGCCATTAAGGTGTTAATTGTGTTGTTGTAGGAGGGGCTTTTGTAGGAGTGTGTGTATATATAGCCACATAATATTAGCTTGCCTAATTCTAGCTTGCATCATTCTCAAAGTGCAGCATTTCTAAGTGCACTAGAGATATACAGGAGACTAACCTAGAACTTTCCACTGTAGCAGAACTTCAGCTGAACTTTCCACTGTAGCAGAACTTCAGCTGTGTTTTGGTGTGCTCAGAACAGCAGAACTTCAGCTGAACTTTCCACTGTAGCAGAACTTCAGCTGAACTTTCCACTGTAGCAGAACTTCAGCTGTGTTTTGGTGTGCTCAGAACAGGTAAGGAATTTGTTAGACTGGTGTTGCTATTGTCTGATTGCTAATGAGCATAGGGCCATTAAGGTGTTAATTGTGTTGTTGTAGGAGGGGCTTTTGTAGGAGTGTGTGTATATATAGCCACATAATATTAGCTTGCCTAATTCTAGCTTGCATCATTCTCAAAGTGCAGCATTTCTAAGTGCACTAGAGATATACAGGAGACTAACCTAGAACTTTCCACTGTAGCAGAACTTCAGCTGAACTTTCCACTGTAGCAGAACTTCAGCTGTGTTTTGGTGTGCTCAGAACAGCAGAACTTCAGCTGAACTTTCCACTGTAGCAGAACTTCAGCTGAACTTTCCACTGTAGCAGAACTTCAGCTGTGTTTTGGTGTGCTCAGAACAGGTAAGGAATTTGTTAGACTGGTGTTGCTATTGTCTGATTGCTAATGAGCATAGGGCCATTAAGGTGTTAATTGTGTTGTTGTAGGAGGGGCTTTTGTAGGAGTGTGTGTATATATAGCCACATAATATTAGCTTGCCTAATTCTAGCTTGCATCATTCTCAAAGTGCAGCATTTCTAAGTGCACTAGAGATATACAGGAGACTAACCTAGAACTTTCCACTGTAGCAGAACTTCAGCTGAACTTTCCACTGTAGCAGAACTTCAGCTGTGTTTTGGTGTGCTCAGAACAGCAGAACTTCAGCTGAACTTTCCACTGTAGCAGAACTTCAGCTGAACTTTCCACTGTAGCAGAACTTCAGCTGTGTTTTGGTGTGCTCAGAACAGGTAAGGAATTTGTTAGACTGGTGTTGCTATTGTCTGATTGCTAATGAGCATAGGGCCATTAAGGTGTTAATTGTGTTGTTGTAGGAGGGGCTTTTGTAGGAGTGTGTGTATATATAGCCACATAATATTAGCTTGCCTAATTCTAGCTTGCATCATTCTCAAAGTGCAGCATTTCTAAGTGCACTAGAGATATACAGGAGACTAACCTAGAACTTTCCACTGTAGCAGAACTTCAGCTGAACTTTCCACTGTAGCAGAACTTCAGCTGTGTTTTGGTGTGCTCAGAACAGCAGAACTTCAGCTGAACTTTCCACTGTAGCAGAACTTCAGCTGAACTTTCCACTGTAGCAGAACTTCAGCTGTGTTTTGGTGTGCTCAGAACAGGTAAGGAATTTGTTAGACTGGTGTTGCTATTGTCTGATTGCTAATGAGCATAGGGCCATTAAGGTGTTAATTGTGTTGTTGTAGGAGGGGCTTTTGTAGGAGTGTGTGTATATATAGCCACATAATATTAGCTTGCCTAATTCTAGCTTGCATCATTCTCAAAGTGCAGCATTTCTAAGTGCACTAGAGATATACAGGAGACTAACCTAGAACTTTCCACTGTAGCAGAACTTCAGCTGAACTTTCCACTGTAGCAGAACTTCAGCTGTGTTTTGGTGTGCTCAGAACAGCAGAACTTCAGCTGAACTTTCCACTGTAGCAGAACTTCAGCTGAACTTTCCACTGTAGCAGAACTTCAGCTGTGTTTTGGTGTGCTCAGAACAGGTAAGGAATTTGTTAGACTGGTGTTGCTATTGTCTGATTGCTAATGAGCATAGGGCCATTAAGGTGTTAATTGTGTTGTTGTAGGAGGGGCTTTTGTAGGAGTGTGTGTATATATAGCCACATAATATTAGCTTGCCTAATTCTAGCTTGCATCATTCTCAAAGTGCAGCATTTCTAAGTGCACTAGAGATATACAGGAGACTAACCTAGAACTTTCCACTGTAGCAGAACTTCAGCTGAACTTTCCACTGTAGCAGAACTTCAGCTGTGTTTTGGTGTGCTCAGAACAGCAGAACTTCAGCTGAACTTTCCACTGTAGCAGAACTTCAGCTGAACTTTCCACTGTAGCAGAACTTCAGCTGTGTTTTGGTGTGCTCAGAACAGGTAAGGAATTTGTTAGACTGGTGTTGCTATTGTCTGATTGCTAATGAGCATAGGGCCATTAAGGTGTTAATTGTGTTGTTGTAGGAGGGGCTTTTGTAGGAGTGTGTGTATATATAGCCACATAATATTAGCTTGCCTAATTCTAGCTTGCATCATTCTCAAAGTGCAGCATTTCTAAGTGCACTAGAGATATACAGGAGACTAACCTAGAACTTTCCACTGTAGCAGAACTTCAGCTGAACTTTCCACTGTAGCAGAACTTCAGCTGTGTTTTGGTGTGCTCAGAACAGCAGAACTTCAGCTGAACTTTCCACTGTAGCAGAACTTCAGCTGAACTTTCCACTGTAGCAGAACTTCAGCTGTGTTTTGGTGTGCTCAGAACAGGTAAGGAATTTGTTAGACTGGTGTTGCTATTGTCTGATTGCTAATGAGCATAGGGCCATTAAGGTGTTAATTGTGTTGTTGTAGGAGGGGCTTTTGTAGGAGTGTGTGTATATATAGCCACATAATATTAGCTTGCCTAATTCTAGCTTGCATCATTCTCAAAGTGCAGCATTTCTAAGTGCACTAGAGATATACAGGAGACTAACCTAGAACTTTCCACTGTAGCAGAACTTCAGCTGAACTTTCCACTGTAGCAGAACTTCAGCTGTGTTTTGGTGTGCTCAGAACAGCAGAACTTCAGCTGAACTTTCCACTGTAGCAGAACTTCAGCTGAACTTTCCACTGTAGCAGAACTTCAGCTGTGTTTTGGTGTGCTCAGAACAGGTAAGGAATTTGTTAGACTGGTGTTGCTATTGTCTGATTGCTAATGAGCATAGGGCCATTAAGGTGTTAATTGTGTTGTTGTAGGAGGGGCTTTTGTAGGAGTGTGTGTATATATAGCCACATAATATTAGCTTGCCTAATTCTAGCTTGCATCATTCTCAAAGTGCAGCATTTCTAAGTGCACTAGAGATATACAGGAGACTAACCTAGAACTTTCCACTGTAGCAGAACTTCAGCTGAACTTTCCACTGTAGCAGAACTTCAGCTGTGTTTTGGTGTGCTCAGAACAGCAGAACTTCAGCTGAACTTTCCACTGTAGCAGAACTTCAGCTGAACTTTCCACTGTAGCAGAACTTCAGCTGTGTTTTGGTGTGCTCAGAACAGGTAAGGAATTTGTTAGACTGGTGTTGCTATTGTCTGATTGCTAATGAGCATAGGGCCATTAAGGTGTTAATTGTGTTGTTGTAGGAGGGGCTTTTGTAGGAGTGTGTGTATATATAGCCACATAATATTAGCTTGCCTAATTCTAGCTTGCATCATTCTCAAAGTGCAGCATTTCTAAGTGCACTAGAGATATACAGGAGACTAACCTAGAACTTTCCACTGTAGCAGAACTTCAGCTGAACTTTCCACTGTAGCAGAACTTCAGCTGTGTTTTGGTGTGCTCAGAACAGCAGAACTTCAGCTGAACTTTCCACTGTAGCAGAACTTCAGCTGAACTTTCCACTGTAGCAGAACTTCAGCTGTGTTTTGGTGTGCTCAGAACAGGTAAGGAATTTGTTAGACTGGTGTTGCTATTGTCTGATTGCTAATGAGCATAGGGCCATTAAGGTGTTAATTGTGTTGTTGTAGGAGGGGCTTTTGTAGGAGTGTGTGTATATATAGCCACATAATATTAGCTTGCCTAATTCTAGCTTGCATCATTCTCAAAGTGCAGCATTTCTAAGTGCACTAGAGATATACAGGAGACTAACCTAGAACTTTCCACTGTAGCAGAACTTCAGCTGAACTTTCCACTGTAGCAGAACTTCAGCTGTGTTTTGGTGTGCTCAGAACAGCAGAACTTCAGCTGAACTTTCCACTGTAGCAGAACTTCAGCTGAACTTTCCACTGTAGCAGAACTTCAGCTGTGTTTTGGTGTGCTCAGAACAGGTAAGGAATTTGTTAGACTGGTGTTGCTATTGTCTGATTGCTAATGAGCATAGGGCCATTAAGGTGTTAATTGTGTTGTTGTAGGAGGGGCTTTTGTAGGAGTGTGTGTATATATAGCCACATAATATTAGCTTGCCTAATTCTAGCTTGCATCATTCCCAAAGTGCAGCATTTCTAAGTGCACTAGAGATATACAGGAGACTAACCTAGAACTTTCCACTGTAGCAGAACTTCAGCTGAACTTTCCACTGTAGCAGAACTTCAGCTGTGTTTTGGTGTGCTCAGAACAGCAGAACTTCAGCTGAACTTTCCACTGTAGCAGAACTTCAGCTGAACTTTCCACTGTAGCAGAACTTCAGCTGTGTTTTGGTGTGCTCAGAACAGGTAAGGAATTTGTTAGACTGGTGTTGCTATTGTCTGATTGCTAATGAGCATAGGGCCATTAAGGTGTTAATTGTGTTGTTGTAGGAGGGGCTTTTGTAGGAGTGTGTGTATATATAGCCACATAATATTAGCTTGCCTAATTCTAGCTTGCATCATTCTCAAAGTGCAGCATTTCTAAGTGCACTAGAGATATACAGGAGACTAACCTAGAACTTTCCACTGTAGCAGAACTTCAGCTGAACTTTCCACTGTAGCAGAACTTCAGCTGTGTTTTGGTGTGCTCAGAACAGCAGAACTTCAGCTGAACTTTCCACTGTAGCAGAACTTCAGCTGAACTTTCCACTGTAGCAGAACTTCAGCTGTGTTTTGGTGTGCTCAGAACAGGTAAGGAATTTGTTAGACTGGTGTTGCTATTGTCTGATTGCTAATGAGCATAGGGCCATTAAGGTGTTAATTGTGTTGTTGTAGGAGGGGCTTTTGTAGGAGTGTGTGTATATATAGCCACATAATATTAGCTTGCCTAATTCTAGCTTGCATCATTCTCAAAGTGCAGCATTTCTAAGTGCACTAGAGATATACAGGAGACTAACCTAGAACTT
This sequence comes from Bufotes viridis, assembly GCA_033119425.1. NCBI lineage: Eukaryota > Metazoa > Chordata > Amphibia > Anura > Bufonidae > Bufotes > Bufotes viridis. Next base: position 10,333 of record JAKVIS010002762.1, on the reverse strand, counting down.
TCCACTGTAGCAGAACTTCAGCTGAACTTTCCACTGTAGCAGAACTTCAGCTGTGTTTTGGTGTGCTCAGAACAGCAGAACTTCAGCTGAACTTTCCACTGTAGCAGAACTTCAGCTGAACTTTCCACTGTAGCAGAACTTCAGCTGTGTTTTGGTGTGCTCAGAACAGGTAAGGAATTTGTTAGACTGGTGTTGCTATTGTCTGATTGCTAATGAGCATAGGGCCATTAAGGTGTTAATTGTGTTGTTGTAGGAGGGGCTTTTGTAGGAGTGTGTGTATATATAGCCACATAATATTAGCTTGCCTAATTCTAGCTTGCATCATTCTCAAAGTGCAGCATTTCTAAGTGCACTAGAGATATACAGGAGACTAACCTAGAACTTTCCACTGTAGCAGAACTTCAGCTGAACTTTCCACTGTAGCAGAACTTCAGCTGTGTTTTGGTGTGCTCAGAACAGCAGAACTTCAGCTGAACTTTCCACTGTAGCAGAACTTCAGCTGAACTTTCCACTGTAGCAGAACTTCAGCTGTGTTTTGGTGTGCTCAGAACAGGTAAGGAATTTGTTAGACTGGTGTTGCTATTGTCTGATTGCTAATGAGCATAGGGCCATTAAGGTGTTAATTGTGTTGTTGTAGGAGGGGCTTTTGTAGGAGTGTGTGTATATATAGCCACATAATATTAGCTTGCCTAATTCTAGCTTGCATCATTCTCAAAGTGCAGCATTTCTAAGTGCACTAGAGATATACAGGAGACTAACCTAGAACTTTCCACTGTAGCAGAACTTCAGCTGAACTTTCCACTGTAGCAGAACTTCAGCTGTGTTTTGGTGTGCTCAGAACAGCAGAACTTCAGCTGAACTTTCCACTGTAGCAGAACTTCAGCTGAACTTTCCACTGTAGCAGAACTTCAGCTGTGTTTTGGTGTGCTCAGAACAGGTAAGGAATTTGTTAGACTGGTGTTGCTATTGTCTGATTGCTAATGAGCATAGGGCCATTAAGGTGTTAATTGTGTTGTTGTAGGAGGGGCTTTTGTAGGAGTGTGTGTATATATAGCCACATAATATTAGCTTGCCTAATTCTAGCTTGCATCATTCTCAAAGTGCAGCATTTCTAAGTGCACTAGAGATATACAGGAGACTAACCTAGAACTTTCCACTGTAGCAGAACTTCAGCTGAACTTTCCACTGTAGCAGAACTTCAGCTGTGTTTTGGTGTGCTCAGAACAGCAGAACTTCAGCTGAACTTTCCACTGTAGCAGAACTTCAGCTGAACTTTCCACTGTAGCAGAACTTCAGCTGTGTTTTGGTGTGCTCAGAACAGGTAAGGAATTTGTTAGACTGGTGTTGCTATTGTCTGATTGCTAATGAGCATAGGGCCATTAAGGTGTTAATTGTGTTGTTGTAGGAGGGGCTTTTGTAGGAGTGTGTGTATATATAGCCACATAATATTAGCTTGCCTAATTCTAGCTTGCATCATTCTCAAAGTGCAGCATTTCTAAGTGCACTAGAGATATACAGGAGACTAACCTAGAACTTTCCACTGTAGCAGAACTTCAGCTGAACTTTCCACTGTAGCAGAACTTCAGCTGTGTTTTGGTGTGCTCAGAACAGCAGAACTTCAGCTGAACTTTCCACTGTAGCAGAACTTCAGCTGAACTTTCCACTGTAGCAGAACTTCAGCTGTGTTTTGGTGTGCTCAGAACAGGTAAGGAATTTGTTAGACTGGTGTTGCTATTGTCTGATTGCTAATGAGCATAGGGCCATTAAGGTGTTAATTGTGTTGTTGTAGGAGGGGCTTTTGTAGGAGTGTGTGTATATATAGCCACATAATATTAGCTTGCCTAATTCTAGCTTGCATCATTCTCAAAGTGCAGCATTTCTAAGTGCACTAGAGATATACAGGAGACTAACCTAGAACTTTCCACTGTAGCAGAACTTCAGCTGAACTTTCCACTGTAGCAGAACTTCAGCTGTGTTTTGGTGTGCTCAGAACAGCAGAACTTCAGCTGAACTTTCCACTGTAGCAGAACTTCAGCTGAACTTTCCACTGTAGCAGAACTTCAGCTGTGTTTTGGTGTGCTCAGAACAGGTAAGGAATTTGTTAGACTGGTGTTGCTATTGTCTGATTGCTAATGAGCATAGGGCCATTAAGGTGTTAATTGTGTTGTTGTAGGAGGGGCTTTTGTAGGAGTGTGTGTATATATAGCCACATAATATTAGCTTGCCTAATTCTAGCTTGCATCATTCTCAAAGTGCAGCATTTCTAAGTGCACTAGAGATATACAGGAGACTAACCTAGAACTTTCCACTGTAGCAGAACTTCAGCTGAACTTTCCACTGTAGCAGAACTTCAGCTGTGTTTTGGTGTGCTCAGAACAGCAGAACTTCAGCTGAACTTTCCACTGTAGCAGAACTTCAGCTGAACTTTCCACTGTAGCAGAACTTCAGCTGTGTTTTGGTGTGCTCAGAACAGGTAAGGAATTTGTTAGACTGGTGTTGCTATTGTCTGATTGCTAATGAGCATAGGGCCATTAAGGTGTTAATTGTGTTGTTGTAGGAGGGGCTTTTGTAGGAGTGTGTGTATATATAGCCACATAATATTAGCTTGCCTAATTCTAGCTTGCATCATTCTCAAAGTGCAGCATTTCTAAGTGCACTAGAGATATACAGGAGACTAACCTAGAACTTTCCACTGTAGCAGAACTTCAGCTGAACTTTCCACTGTAGCAGAACTTCAGCTGTGTTTTGGTGTGCTCAGAACAGCAGAACTTCAGCTGAACTTTCCACTGTAGCAGAACTTCAGCTGAACTTTCCACTGTAGCAGAACTTCAGCTGTGTTTTGGTGTGCTCAGAACAGGTAAGGAATTTGTTAGACTGGTGTTGCTATTGTCTGATTGCTAATGAGCATAGGGCCATTAAGGTGTTAATTGTGTTGTTGTAGGAGGGGCTTTTGTAGGAGTGTGTGTATATATAGCCACATAATATTAGCTTGCCTAATTCTAGCTTGCATCATTCTCAAAGTGCAGCATTTCTAAGTGCACTAGAGATATACAGGAGACTAACCTAGAACTTTCCACTGTAGCAGAACTTCAGCTGAACTTTCCACTGTAGCAGAACTTCAGCTGTGTTTTGGTGTGCTCAGAACAGCAGAACTTCAGCTGAACTTTCCACTGTAGCAGAACTTCAGCTGAACTTTCCACTGTAGCAGAACTTCAGCTGTGTTTTGGTGTGCTCAGAACAGGTAAGGAATTTGTTAGACTGGTGTTGCTATTGTCTGATTGCTAATGAGCATAGGGCCATTAAGGTGTTAATTGTGTTGTTGTAGGAGGGGCTTTTGTAGGAGTGTGTGTATATATAGCCACATAATATTAGCTTGCCTAATTCTAGCTTGCATCATTCTCAAAGTGCAGCATTTCTAAGTGCACTAGAGATATACAGGAGACTAACCTAGAACTTTCCACTGTAGCAGAACTTCAGCTGAACTTTCCACTGTAGCAGAACTTCAGCTGTGTTTTGGTGTGCTCAGAACAGGTAAGGAATTTGTTAGACTGGTGTTGCTATTGTCTGATTGCTAATGAGCATAGGGCCATTAAGGTGTTAATTGTGTTGTTGTAGGAGGGGCTTTTGTAGGAGTGTGTGTATATATAGCCACATAATATTAGCTTGCCTAATTCTAGCTTGCATCATTCTCAAAGTGCAGCATTTCTAAGTGCACTAGAGATATACAGGAGACTAACCTAGAACTTTCCACTGTAGCAGAACTTCAGCTGAACTTTCCACTGTAGCAGAACTTCAGCTGTGTTTTGGTGTGCTCAGAACAGCAGAACTTCAGCTGAACTTTCCACTGTAGCAGAACTTCAGCTGAACTTTCCACTGTAGCAGAACTTCAGCTGTGTTTTGGTGTGCTCAGAACAGGTAAGGAATTTGTTAGACTGGTGTTGCTATTGTCTGATTGCTAATGAGCATAGGGCCATTAAGGTGTTAATTGTGTTGTTGTAGGAGGGGCTTTTGTAGGAGTGTGTGTATATATAGCCACATAATATTAGCTTGCCTAATTCTAGCTTGCATCATTCTCAAAGTGCAGCATTTCTAAGTGCACTAGAGATATACAGGAGACTAACCTAGAACTTTCCACTGTAGCAGAACTTCAGCTGAACTTTCCACTGTAGCAGAACTTCAGCTGTGTTTTGGTGTGCTCAGAACAGCAGAACTTCAGCTGAACTTTCCACTGTAGCAGAACTTCAGCTGAACTTTCCACTGTAGCAGAACTTCAGCTGTGTTTTGGTGTGCTCAGAACAGGTAAGGAATTTGTTAGACTGGTGTTGCTATTGTCTGATTGCTAATGAGCATAGGGCCATTAAGGTGTTAATTGTGTTGTTGTAGGAGGGGCTTTTGTAGGAGTGTGTGTATATATAGCCACATAATATTAGCTTGCCTAATTCTAGCTTGCATCATTCTCAAAGTGCAGCATTTCTAAGTGCACTAGAGATATACAGGAGACTAACCTAGAACTTTCCACTGTAGCAGAACTTCAGCTGAACTTTCCACTGTAGCAGAACTTCAGCTGTGTTTTGGTGTGCTCAGAACAGCAGAACTTCAGCTGAACTTTCCACTGTAGCAGAACTTCAGCTGAACTTTCCACTGTAGCAGAACTTCAGCTGTGTTTTGGTGTGCTCAGAACAGGTAAGGAATTTGTTAGACTGGTGTTGCTATTGTCTGATTGCTAATGAGCATAGGGCCATTAAGGTGTTAATTGTGTTGTTGTAGGAGGGGCTTTTGTAGGAGTGTGTGTATATATAGCCACATAATATTAGCTTGCCTAATTCTAGCTTGCATCATTCTCAAAGTGCAGCATTTCTAAGTGCACTAGAGATATACAGGAGACTAACCTAGAACTTTCCACTGTAGCAGAACTTCAGCTGAACTTTCCACTGTAGCAGAACTTCAGCTGTGTTTTGGTGTGCTCAGAACAGCAGAACTTCAGCTGAACTTTCCACTGTAGCAGAACTTCAGCTGAACTTTCCACTGTAGCAGAACTTCAGCTGTGTTTTGGTGTGCTCAGAACAGGTAAGGAATTTGTTAGACTGGTGTTGCTATTGTCTGATTGCTAATGAGCATAGGGCCATTAAGGTGTTAATTGTGTTGTTGTAGGAGGGGCTTTTGTAGGAGTGTGTGTATATATAGCCACATAATATTAGCTTGCCTAATTCTAGCTTGCATCATTCTCAAAGTGCAGCATTTCTAAGTGCACTAGAGATATACAGGAGACTAACCTAGAACTTTCCACTGTAGCAGAACTTCAGCTGAACTTTCCACTGTAGCAGAACTTCAGCTGTGTTTTGGTGTGCTCAGAACAGCAGAACTTCAGCTGAACTTTCCACTGTAGCAGAACTTCAGCTGAACTTTCCACTGTAGCAGAACTTCAGCTGTGTTTTGGTGTGCTCAGAACAGGTAAGGAATTTGTTAGACTGGTGTTGCTATTGTCTGATTGCTAATGAGCATAGGGCCATTAAGGTGTTAATTGTGTTGTTGTAGGAGGGGCTTTTGTAGGAGTGTGTGTATATATAGCCACATAATATTAGCTTGCCTAATTCTAGCTTGCATCATTCTCAAAGTGCAGCATTTCTAAGTGCACTAGAGATATACAGGAGACTAACCTAGAACTTTCCACTGTAGCAGAACTTCAGCTGAACTTTCCACTGTAGCAGAACTTCAGCTGTGTTTTGGTGTGCTCAGAACAGCAGAACTTCAGCTGAACTTTCCACTGTAGCAGAACTTCAGCTGAACTTTCCACTGTAGCAGAACTTCAGCTGTGTTTTGGTGTGCTCAGAACAGGTAAGGAATTTGTTAGACTGGTGTTGCTATTGTCTGATTGCTAATGAGCATAGGGCCATTAAGGTGTTAATTGTGTTGTTGTAGGAGGGGCTTTTGTAGGAGTGTGTGTATATATAGCCACATAATATTAGCTTGCCTAATTCTAGCTTGCATCATTCTCAAAGTGCAGCATTTCTAAGTGCACTAGAGATATACAGGAGACTAACCTAGAACTTTCCACTGTAGCAGAACTTCAGCTGAACTTTCCACTGTAGCAGAACTTCAGCTGTGTTTTGGTGTGCTCAGAACAGCAGAACTTCAGCTGAACTTTCCACTGTAGCAGAACTTCAGCTGAACTTTCCACTGTAGCAGAACTTCAGCTGTGTTTTGGTGTGCTCAGAACAGGTAAGGAATTTGTTAGACTGGTGTTGCTATTGTCTGATTGCTAATGAGCATAGGGCCATTAAGGTGTTAATTGTGTTGTTGTAGGAGGGGCTTTTGTAGGAGTGTGTGTATATATAGCCACATAATATTAGCTTGCCTAATTCTAGCTTGCATCATTCTCAAAGTGCAGCATTTCTAAGTGCACTAGAGATATACAGGAGACTAACCTAGAACTTTCCACTGTAGCAGAACTTCAGCTGAACTTTCCACTGTAGCAGAACTTCAGCTGTGTTTTGGTGTGCTCAGAACAGCAGAACTTCAGCTGAACTTTCCACTGTAGCAGAACTTCAGCTGAACTTTCCACTGTAGCAGAACTTCAGCTGTGTTTTGGTGTGCTCAGAACAGGTAAGGAATTTGTTAGACTGGTGTTGCTATTGTCTGATTGCTAATGAGCATAGGGCCATTAAGGTGTTAATTGTGTTGTTGTAGGAGGGGCTTTTGTAGGAGTGTGTGTATATATAGCCACATAATATTAGCTTGCCTAATTCTAGCTTGCATCATTCTCAAAGTGCAGCATTTCTAAGTGCACTAGAGATATACAGGAGACTAACCTAGAACTTTCCACTGTAGCAGAACTTCAGCTGAACTTTCCACTGTAGCAGAACTTCAGCTGTGTTTTGGTGTGCTCAGAACAGCAGAACTTCAGCTGAACTTTCCACTGTAGCAGAACTTCAGCTGAACTTTCCACTGTAGCAGAACTTCAGCTGTGTTTTGGTGTGCTCAGAACAGGTAAGGAATTTGTTAGACTGGTGTTGCTATTGTCTGATTGCTAATGAGCATAGGGCCATTAAGGTGTTAATTGTGTTGTTGTAGGAGGGGCTTTTGTAGGAGTGTGTGTATATATAGCCACATAATATTAGCTTGCCTAATTCTAGCTTGCATCATTCTCAAAGTGCAGCATTTCTAAGTGCACTAGAGATATACAGGAGACTAACCTAGAACTTTCCACTGTAGCAGAACTTCAGCTGAACTTTCCACTGTAGCAGAACTTCAGCTGTGTTTTGGTGTGCTCAGAACAGCAGAACTTCAGCTGAACTTTCCACTGTAGCAGAACTTCAGCTGAACTTTCCACTGTAGCAGAACTTCAGCTGTGTTTTGGTGTGCTCAGAACAGGTAAGGAATTTGTTAGACTGGTGTTGCTATTGTCTGATTGCTAATGAGCATAGGGCCATTAAGGTGTTAATTGTGTTGTTGTAGGAGGGGCTTTTGTAGGAGTGTGTGTATATATAGCCACATAATATTAGCTTGCCTAATTCTAGCTTGCATCATTCTCAAAGTGCAGCATTTCTAAGTGCACTAGAGATATACAGGAGACTAACCTAGAACTTTCCACTGTAGCAGAACTTCAGCTGAACTTTCCACTGTAGCAGAACTTCAGCTGTGTTTTGGTGTGCTCAGAACAGCAGAACTTCAGCTGAACTTTCCACTGTAGCAGAACTTCAGCTGAACTTTCCACTGTAGCAGAACTTCAGCTGTGTTTTGGTGTGCTCAGAACAGGTAAGGAATTTGTTAGACTGGTGTTGCTATTGTCTGATTGCTAATGAGCATAGGGCCATTAAGGTGTTAATTGTGTTGTTGTAGGAGGGGCTTTTGTAGGAGTGTGTGTATATATAGCCACATAATATTAGCTTGCCTAATTCTAGCTTGCATCATTCTCAAAGTGCAGCATTTCTAAGTGCACTAGAGATATACAGGAGACTAACCTAGAACTTTCCACTGTAGCAGAACTTCAGCTGAACTTTCCACTGTAGCAGAACTTCAGCTGTGTTTTGGTGTGCTCAGAACAGCAGAACTTCAGCTGAACTTTCCACTGTAGCAGAACTTCAGCTGAACTTTCCACTGTAGCAGAACTTCAGCTGTGTTTTGGTGTGCTCAGAACAGGTAAGGAATTTGTTAGACTGGTGTTGCTATTGTCTGATTGCTAATGAGCATAGGGCCATTAAGGTGTTAATTGTGTTGTTGTAGGAGGGGCTTTTGTAGGAGTGTGTGTATATATAGCCACATAATATTAGCTTGCCTAATTCTAGCTTGCATCATTCTCAAAGTGCAGCATTTCTAAGTGCACTAGAGATATACAGGAGACTAACCTAGAACTTTCCACTGTAGCAGAACTTCAGCTGAACTTTCCACTGTAGCAGAACTTCAGCTGTGTTTTGGTGTGCTCAGAACAGCAGAACTTCAGCTGAACTTTCCACTGTAGCAGAACTTCAGCTGAACTTTCCACTGTAGCAGAACTTCAGCTGTGTTTGGTGTGCTCAGAACAGGTAAGGAATTTGTTAGACTGGTGTTGCTATTGTCTGATTGCTAATGAGCATAGGGCCATTAAGGTGTTAATTGTGTTGTTGTAGGAGGGGCTTTTGTAGGAGTGTGTGTATATATAGCCACATAATATTAGCTTGCCTAATTCTAGCTTGCATCATTCTCAAAGTGCAGCATTTCTAAGTGCACTAGAGATATACAGGAGACTAACCTAGAACTTTCCACTGTAGCAGAACTTCAGCTGAACTTTCCACTGTAGCAGAACTTCAGCTGTGTTTTGGTGTGCTCAGAACAGCAGAACTTCAGCTGAACTTTCCACTGTAGCAGAACTTCAGCTGAACTTTCCACTGTAGCAGAACTTCAGCTGTGTTTTGGTGTGCTCAGAACAGGTAAGGAATTTGTTAGACTGGTGTTGCTATTGTCTGATTGCTAATGAGCATAGGGCCATTAAGGTGTTCATTGTGTTGTTGTAGGAGGGGATTTTGTAGGAGAGTGTGTATATATAGCCACATAATATTAGCTTGCCTAATTCTAGCTTGCATCATTCTCAAAGTGCAGCATTTCTAAGTGCACTAGAGATATACAGGAGACTAACCTATAACTTTCCACTGTAGCAGAACTTCAGCTGAACTTTCCACTGTAGCAGAACTTCAGCTGTGTTTTGGTTTGCTCAGAACAGCAGAACTTCAGCTGAACTTTCCACTGTAGCAGAACTTCAGCTGTGTTTTGGTGTGCTCAGAACAGGTAAGGAATTTGTTAGACTGGTGTTGCTATTGTCTGATTGCTAATGAGCATAGGGCCATTAAGGTGTTAATTGTGTTGTTGTAGGAGGGGCTTTTGTAGGAGTGTGTGTATATATAGCCACATAATATTAGCTTGCCTAATTCTAGCTTGCATCATTCTCAAAGTGCAGCATTTCTAAGTGCACTAGAGATATACAGGAGACTAACCTAGAACTTTCCACTGTAGCAGAACTTCAGCTGAACTTTCCACTGTAGCAGAACTTCAGCTGTGTTTTGGTGTGCTCAGAACAGGTAAGGAATTTGTTAGACTGGTGTTGCTATTGTCTGATTGCTAATGAGCATAGGGCCATTAAGGTGTTAATTGTGTTGTTGTAGGAGGGGCTTTTGTAGGAGTGTGTGTATATATAGCCACATAATATTAGCTTGCCTAATTCTAGCTTGCATCATTCTCAAAGTGCAGCATTTCTAAGTGCACTAGAGATATACAGAGGAGACTAACCTAGAACTTTCCACTGTAGCAGAACTTCAGCTGAACTTTCCACTGTAGCAGAACTTCAGCTGTGTTTTGGTGTGCTCAGAACAGCAGAACTTCAGCTGAACTTTCCACTGTAGCAGAACTTCAGCTGAACTTTCCACTGTAGCAGAACTTCAGCTGTGTTTTGGTGTGCTCAGAACAGGTAAGGAATTTGTTAGACTGGTGTTGCTATTGTCTGATTGCTAATGAGCATAGGGCCATTAAGGTGTTAATTGTGTTGTTGTAGGAGGGGCTTTTGTAGGAGTGTGTGTATATATAGCCACATAATATTAGCTTGCCTAATTCTAGCTTGCATCATTCTCAAAGTGCAGCATTTCTAAGTGCACTAGAGATATGCAGGAGACTAACCTAGAACTCTTCCACTGTAGCAGAACTTCCAGCTGAACTTTCCACTGTAGCAGAACTTCAGCTGTGTTTTGGGTGTGCTCAGAACAGCAGAACTTCAGCTGAACTTTCCACTGTAGCAGAACTTCAGCTGAACTTTCCACTGTAGCAGAACTTCAGCTGTGTTTGGTGTGCTCAGAACAGGTAAGAATTT
>JAKVIS010002761.1:0-20926 GCA_033119425.1 Bufotes viridis | reverse complement strand
AATGGACTTATGGATGCAGAAACGGACTTCATCCGTGGTCCAACTTGACCAACGACTCCATTGAAATCAATGGGTCTGCAAAACAAATGCAGACGGCATGCGGACCACATCCGTATTTTGTGGAATGCCGTGGGGGCGACATAGAACAGGGACAGCTGCTAAACTTCCAGCTGCATTTACTATGGAAGAACAGCCAAGCAAGTGTGCATGCTTTTTCTCCAAAACAGCGCCTACTCCTATCCACAGGTTGTGTGCGGTATTGCAGATGAGCCCCATTCTCTTTAAAACGGCTCTGTCACAGGATCAACCCTATTAAACCAGACATAGTGGCTGGTAGGGCTCATCATGCAGAGCACAGGAGGTGTTACAAAGCGGTGCTCAAAGGATTCAGACCTGCCTCCTGGTGCTCCAACTTGCTCATTTGCATATGGATAAAAAAAGCGGCTATCTCTGCAGCAGTTTAACATACAAAAAGAAAGGTATACTTTTAATCAGCATGATGAGCCCTACCAGGCAGTATGTCTGGTTTAATAGGGTTGATCCTGGTGACAGAGCCGCTTTAATGGAGCTGAGCTGCAACACCAGACACAATCCAGTGGTGAAGTATGACAATGTGTTTTGGAATGAAGCAGCCATGTTTTCCCATGGACAACCCCTTTAAGTACATCCAAAATCACAGACACACTTCTGAGGGAGGAGGGGACAGGAGCGTAGCTAATGGCTCATGGGCCCCTGGTGCAAGAGTTCAGCTTGGGCCCCCTTCCCTCAGTGCTTTGTGTGTCTTCTTATGTGGCACAAGGGTCTTTGGGCCCCTCAGGCTCCTGGGCCCGGTAGCGACTGCTACCTCTGCACCCCCTATAGCTACGCCCATGGGAGGAGGTGGGCGGGGATGGGGGGAAGAGTATGACATTTTTGTTAATTTAGAACAAGTTGCTGCCAATCTCAGTAACGCCATGTTTATAGCTATGTTATGAACAGAAGGTTTTGCTGTTTTTTTTTTTTTTTTTTTAGAAGCTATAGTGGAAGTGCATACACGCTCTAGGGCTGAAATACGTTTTCAATGGTCAACTACTGACATCTAGTGGCAACCTCAAGTATTACATCAGGACTTTTACAGAGCCGTATACTTAAGGAATTTTGAGGCATTAAAGTAGGATCCATTGATTGGGATCCAATTATATTAGCAAGAGGTGATAGCTACAGAAATAATTCTTATTTCTGTGGAAAAAGCCAAAGGTGGACAGCACTCCTAGTGTTCAGTTGTACGGGTGCATGGCCCTACATGGGTTTGGTCCAACTCCCCCTAATGATGGAAAAATCCAAAACAAGCATGTGGCATAACTAGAGCCATAGGAGCCAAAGCATGGGCATAATGTGCTATGAGGCAGAGGCTGGGGGCCCATTCAGATGCTTTCGTCACTTTCCAAAAGCTATAACTTTTTTATTTTTCTGTCGATGTAGCCATACGAGGGCTTGTTCTTTGAGGGACAAGTTGTAGTTTCAGGCTAGGTCTACACTACGACATTTGTTCGTGCGACACATAGGACACAACTACACAGCAACATTTGTCACGCAACATTTTGTCGCATTAATGTCGTGCGACAATTTATATAATGGTAGTCTATGGTGTCGCATTGCGATACCATAGACTATCACTATAAAAATTGTCACGCGACAAATGTTGCAGTGTAGTTGTGCCCCATGTGTCTTGTGACACATGTCGTCATGTAGACCTAGCCTTAATGGCACTATTTTGGGGTATATATAACTTACTAATTAACTCTTTTTGGGGTCATAGGAAAAAACCAACTCAATGCTACTGAGTTTTTAAATTAAAATGTTATGCATTCATTTTATCGGCATAAATAACACGATAACTTTATTCTCTGGCTTGAAGAACGATTACAGCGAAAAGAAATACATATACGGTAAGTCTTGTTTGTTTTACTACTTTTGCACAATAAACCTCCTTTAAAAAAAAAAAAAAAAAAAAATGTTTTTCCATCGCCGCATCCCAAGACCCATAACTTTTTTATTTTTCATTCTAAGGAGCTGCGCGAGGGCTTGATTTTTGTGGGATGGCTTGTCGTTTTCATTGGTATCATTTTGGAATACATAACACTTTTTGATTGCTTTTTATATATTTTTTTTTTTTTGGTGGCCAGTTAGCAAAAAACTGCAATTCTTTCATTGTTTTTATTTACTCATTTTTTTAAGACGTTCACCATACAGGATAAATTACTTATTAGTATTGTATAGTGCGGGTCATTACGGATGCGGCAATACCAAATATGTGAAGGAGATTTTATTTTTGCAATTTTTTTCCATTAAAAAGCTTTTTTCAGTGGAAAAAGGAGACATCCATTTGCAGGGTGCTGTAGGGAGCGCAGCCTGCTAGAAATACATTGTAAAGCAGGCCTGAGCCTCCGCTAGGGCTAGGCTGCAATTCCACTCAACCACAGTATCTAAGGGTTAAATGGTCCAGGTCATTAGAGCAGAGCCCCTGATGTATGCTGAACGATTCTCCTGCAGAGCTTAGACTGGGCCGCCATAAAAAGGAGACAGGATAGCCCAAGGCCCCTTAGTGACTGCCATAAAAAGGCTTATGGATGGTCACTAAGAGGTTAATTATTGCTACTTATACTTAAGTTCCGTCCCCCCCTGCCAATCAGTTGTTTCAAGGAGCCGCTGCGCTCACAGGAGCTCTGGTGAGTGATGCAGACTCCCGGCAGGTTTCCAAGGACAGCGCCGTACATTGTTTAGTGGCAGTGCTTGGTATTGCAGCTCAGCCCCATTGACTTGAATGGGGCTGAACTGCAACTAGGCCATGTGACTGATGTACAGTGATGTCATGCGGCCTAGGAAGAGGCTGCAGAGCGCAAGGCCTCTTCTAACAGCTGATCGGTGGGGGTCCCAGGTGTCGCACCTTTGCAGATCTGATACTGATGACCTATCCTGAGGATAAGGACTCATGCACACAAATATATATTTTTTTCTGTGTCAATTCAGTTTTTTTTGCATCCTGTATGCAAAACCATTCACTTCAATAGGGCTGCAAAAACGGAAATGACTCCTTGTGCATTCCGTTTCCGTGTGGCCGTTCCGCGATGAATTGAACAGGTCCTATCATTGCCCTCATTACAGACAAGGACTGTTCTATTAGGGGCCAGCTGTTCCGCTCCGCAAAAATACGGAATGCACTGGACCACAAAACACAGTACAGCCGCGTGCATGTGCCCTAAGTCCAGGGCCAGAGTTGTGTGGGGTGGGGCAAACAGGGCAATTGCCCAGAGCCCCTTCCTCTTTCTCACCAAAGGCCCCGCACTGTGAAGGTAATGGCCTCCTCTGCTCCCGAGGTTTACTGTGTCTCTGGTGCGTTTAGAATGCCACCCTTCTGCAGTAAATTACAAGGGCTGCTTGTTGGCAGATGTGCCCTGATAGGGACAGCTGAACAGCCCAGACCCCGAACTAACACCATACTTCCCAACAAAGAGGGACACATCGTGCGGCGCACACATTTTTTTCAGCACTAGGCCACGCCTCTAACTCCGCCCAAAACATAATTATGCACCTAATCCCAACAAGTCCTCTTAATGCCCCAACATAGTAATTATTCCCCCTTCATGCCAACGAACAGTATTTATGCCCATATTGCCCCCTGTACAGAATAATGCCCAGCTGTTCCCCCAGTAATATGCCCTGTTATCTGCCCCCAGTAATATGCCCTGTTTACCCCCAGTAATATGTCCAGCTGTGCCCCCCAGTAATATGTCCAGTTATGTGCCCCCATTATTATGCCCAGCTGTGCCCCCAGTAATATGTCCAGTTTTGTGCCCCAGTAATATGCCCAGCTGTGCCCACAGTAATATATCCATCTGTGCCCCTAGTAATATGCCCAGCTGTGCCCCAAGTAATATGTCCAGTTATGTGCCCCCAATAATATGCCCAGCTGTGCCCTCAGTAAATATGCCCAGTTACTGTGCCCCCATGTAATATGCCCAGCTGTGCCCCATAGTAGATATGCCCAGCTGTGCCCCTAGTAATATGTCCAGTTATGTGCCCCCATTAATATGCCCAGCTATGTGTCCCCAGTAATATGCCCAGCTGTGCCCCCAGTAATATGCCCAGTTATCTGCTCCCAGTAATATGCCTAGCTGTGCCCCCAGTAATATGCCCAGCTGTGCCCCAAGTAATATGTCCAGTTATGTGCCCCCAGTAATATGCCCAGCTGTGCCCCCAGTAATATGCCCAGCTGTGCCCCCAGTAATATGCCCAGTTATCTGCTCCCAGTAATATGCCCAGCTGTTCCCCCAGTAATATGCCCAGTTATGTGCCCTCAGTAAAATGCCTAGCTGTGCCCTCAGTAATATGCTCAGCTGTGCCCCAGTAATATGCCCAGTTATGTGCCCTCAGTAATATGCTCAGCTGTGCCCCAGTAATATGTCCAGTTATGTGCCCTCAGTAAAATGCCCAGCTGTGCCCCCAGTAATATGCCCAGCTGTGTCCCAGTAATATGCCCAGCTGTGCCCCCAGTAATATGTCCAGTTATGTGCCCCCATTAATATGTCCCACTGTGCCCCAGTGATATGCCCAGCTGTGCCCCAAGTAATATGTCCAGTTATGTGCCCCCAGTAATATGCCCAGCTGTGTCCCAGTAATATGCCCAGCTGTGCCCCCAGTAATATGTCCAGTTATGTGCCCCCATTAATATGTCCCGCTGTGCCCCAGTAATATGCCCAGCTGTGCCCCAAGTAATATGTCCAGTTATGTGCCCCCAGTAATATGCCCAGCTGTGCCCCCAGTAATATGCCCAGTTATCTGCTCCCAGTAATATGCCCAGCTGTTCCCCCAGTAATATGCCCAGTTATGTGCCCTCAGTAAAATGCCTAGCTGTGCCCTCAGTAATATGCTCAGCTGTGCCCCAGTAATATGCCCAGTTATGTGCTCTCAGTAATATGCCCAGCTGTGCCCCAGTAATATGCCCAGTTATGTGCCCTCAGTAATATGCCCAGCTGTTCCCCAGTAATATGCCCAGTTATGTGCCCTCAGTAATATGCCCAGCTGTGCCCCAGTAATATGCCCAGTTATGTGCCCTCAGTAATATGCCCAGCTGTTCCCCCAGTAATATGCCCAGTTATGTGCCCTCAGTAATATGCCCAGCTGTTCCCCCAGTAATATGTCCAGTTATGTGCCCCAGTAATATGTCCAGTTATGTGCCCCAGTAATATGTCCAGTTATGTGCCCCTCACAGAAAGTTAAAAAAAATAAACACCAACATACTTACCCTGTTCTTAGCAGCAGCAGCAGGACATCAGCTGCTCTGGTCTGTGGAGGAGGCAGAGCCGAGTCTGACTGCTGGGCGGCCCTGCCCCCATCACAGACAACAGGTGTGGAGAGCCAGCAGGGGGAGGAATGATGAAGCAGGAGCGGATGCTGGCGATGGCTCTCTGCTTCATCATTAGCTGGCAACTGTCTCAGCTTCCTATGGAGCGCAGAGACAGCTGCCAGAAAGCGAGACATACCTCCCTGTACCGGGACATCCACTGACATCCGGGACTGTCCCGCTCGGATCCAGGACGGTTGGAAAGTATGTAACAGGAGAGCAGCCAGCCTGCAGACACATACAGGACCTGTCTTCTGCATGCCTCCTTCCCCACTGTAGCTTTTTTTTTTTTTTACTATTTGCTGCCTGGAACACAGTTGTCTAAATATCAGCATCCCCAAGTCAGGGGAGTGTGAGGACTGACCTGGGGAATGCCAGTGATGGAAGAGTCTGGCATGTGATCCTCTGGGCACTCTCTGGGTTCTTGAGGACACAGCCAGGTGTAGTGCATGAGGTGCCCTTGGTGTTTGTAGATTAACGTGCCTGTGGCTGTGTGTCCCTGATGTCCCGTGACGCCAGTGCCGGTAGCAGTGGCACACCGATTTGATAGGAGGAATAATTGAGGTGCAGGCTTTGATAGTAAACCAGAACTTCACTCTTTACTGAACAGTGACAAACAGCAAACACTCTCTTGGCGGTTCTCAGAAGGCGATTGAGTTTCAGCAGGCTGTAAGTTACAGTACATTAATGGCAGGCTTATATTTAGCAAGGTGATCACAGAGGGTTAAAGCAGGACTTGCAGTACAGGCGTGCTTGCACACTATTCCTGACTGATCCTGACTAGGAATATATTCTTCCTCCAAGACCCCAATGTCCCTCTCTCGGCTTATACCCTTGGGATAACAATTACTGAGTACCTCCTCTGGTATTTGTAGTACCTCTTGCTGTCTTGGTTACTGCTCTGCCTTCCTCAGCTCACTCAGGCTGGTGACCAGTGATGTTCCTGCTGGGATCCTTATCCTGTTTGCAGCTCGACTAAGGAGGCAACACTCTCTCCACTAGTCCTAGGGTCTGGACTGCTCCTCCCAGGGAATGACTCCTTCCTAGGCCGGGACCCTCTCAGGCTATAGGGCCTGGGCTGACTTCAACAGGCTCAGGGCCTGAACACTGAACACCTTCGCAGGCTCATGGCCTGGACTGGACTGCCTTCAACAGGCTCAAGGCCTGAACTGCCTAACTCCTCCCTGACTGGGCCTATATTAACTAGGGCTCCCTAGCTCCCTCTAGTGGACATAACTGAGATGACACCCTAGCTGGCCTGCACAATGGCACATAATAGCAGTAACAGGGGGATAGGATATATAAATAGGCATTACATTACATAGCATTTACTAAAATGACATTCACAATCTCCCCACAAATGATGGGAACGTGCGCACTCTAGTGACCCTTCTGTAGTGTCGGGGCATCACAACTCCCGTACACTACATACCCAGCTGCTTTAACCCCTATAGGACCGGGGTTTTGGGATTTTTGCGTTTTTGTTTGCGCTCCCTGCCTTCCAAAAGCCATAACATTTTTATATTTCGCTCACATAGCCATATGACGGCTTATTTTAACAGTTCGATTTGCGATAAAACTGACTGGTTAATTTTATTCTTCAGGTCAGTACGAATCCGGCAATACCTAATATGTATAGTTTTTCTTGCGTTTTGATAGTGAAAAAAAATTAAAAGTGGGAATTTTTTATTTTATTTTTGTCGCCATGTTTTGACCCCTATAACTTTTTGTAATTATGCGTACGGAGCAGTGTAGGGGCTCATTTTTGCGGGGCAATCTGAACTTTTAATTGATACCATTATGGGGTGCGTATGATGTTTTGATCACTTTTTATTCATTTTTTAGGAAATGAAGCGTCCAAAAATGGCGAATTAGCCATTTGGACGCTTTCTTTCCGTTTTTATGTTTACCGTATGGTGAATATTTTTAATATTATTATAGTATGGGCGTTTTCGCACATTGCGACACCATTATGTGTAATTTTTTTTTTATTTTATTTTCATTTTGGGGAAAGGGGGTGATTTGAATTTTTATATTTTTTTATTTTATTTATATTTTTAAACTTTTTTTTTTTTTTTTTACCACTTTCTTATAGTTCCCATAGGGAACTATAAGATGCAATCATCAGATTGCTATTCTCATATATTCCAATGCAATAGCATTGGAATATATGAAAAAATCACATATTTCCTATGGAGCCTATTACAGTCATAGGCTCCATAGAATACTATGTAGTAACCTAGGTTTCATTCACAGAAACCTAGGGTACTACATGCATGCTCGGCTCCCCTTGTGGCCATCAGGAGCCGGGCACAACTAAGTGAAACTTTCGGTTTTTGCGCGATCAGATGCCGTGGTCAGGATTGACCACGGCATCTGAGGGTTAAATGTCCGCGATCGGCATCGCTGCCGGTCGCGGACATGGCTGCGGGTGTCAGCTTGATGAATCAGCGTTTACCCGCAGCTCATGCGCCCGCTCCGTGCGGGAGCGGGCGCCATCTTTAAGTGCGGACCGAAGAGCGTGCATGTGCGCCCTTCGTCCCTACCTTAGGGGTTAAGATGATGCGCCCTTGTACTCAAACAGAGGTCCGCCCAACTGGATTCTTCACCTTCAAAAAGAAGATGCAGGCATACATGGATATATATATCAATATCATCTGCATACACTAGAATTATATCAGGTCCAGTTGGCAGAGGTGAAGTGCGGTGACAAGGGGCGTCGTTCTCTACTTACAGGATAGTGATGTGGAACAGGGGCGCTGACCTGGCACAGCGTATAAATTGGGAAAACCAGGATAGTCCATGACAGTGTATGATAAGTCCACAATAAGACAATATCACAGAGGCTGCAGCACCTGGGGAGTCCATCTCTGGGCACCTTGACTTGAATAAAATAGCAATAAATATGGTCAGCGAGCACATTACTTTTCTTTACATCACAGGACTCTGACAATACCAGGGCCAGAGTTATCCTGGCAAGTCCTACGTACCCTAGAATGCTGACATGAAGATTCCCCTTCAACCTGAAATGGGGGTCAAAGGGGATAAGGTGCAATAGTAAAGGTACAACTTGGGTGAAGAAACTTTTCAAAGCAGGCAGGGTGTCCTGGAAACCAATAGGGCAGGCTGGGAGTAGTAGTTCCACAGTGGCAACTTATCTTCCCAAAAATGCCACCGGCCGTGGGAACTGGCAGCAAGCTCCACCAGCCTGACAACATATAGGACAGCTCCTGCAACATGATGGATCCCTCTCTGTAGCTTCTGGCAAATGGGCCTAGCAGGCGGACCACAGAAGTAAGTGTCATAGGACCCTTGTTCATCCAGATGTGGTGCAGCCCAGTACTGCCCACAGCCTGGGCCATCGTACAAGGGACACCTGAAGGTTGTGCCCACCAGACAGAATGGGCCGGTATCATCACAGGGACTGGGCCTATCCATCCCACCAGTCCGACAGGTTGGGAATTAACAGAGCTGCAGATATTGGGACACTGGCCGGCACTGGGGCAGATACACTCTGCTGGCCGGGATAGGGAGGTCTCCTCACGGCGGACTCGGCTCCTGGAGTATTTTAATCCTAGGGGGTTTGGAGGTCTGACTGGGGAGTCTGGAGGTCTGACTGGGGGTCTGGAGTGGTCTAATGGGGGTCTGGAGGTCTGACTGTGGGGTCTGAAGGTCTGAATGGGAGTTTGATTGGGGATCTGGAGGTCTAATGCGGGTCTGATTGGGGGGTCTGGAGGTCTCAATGGGGGTCTGATTGGGGGTCTGCACTGTCTGACTGGTGGGTCTAGAAGATCCAATGGGGGTCTGATTGGGAGTCTGAAGGTCTGCAAGGGGGTCTGGAGGTCTAATGGGGGTCAGATATGGGGTCTGTAGGTCTAATGGAGGTCTGGAAGTCTAGTGGGAGTCTGGAGGTCTAATGGAGGTCTGGAGGTCTACATGGGGGTCTGGTCTGAGGTCTGATATGTGGGTCTGGAGGTCTAATGGGGGTACTATATGGGGTCTTATCTGAGGTCTGATATTGGGTCGGGTCTTACATGGGAGGTCTAATGGGGGTCTGATCTGAGGTTTAAAATGGTTCTATATATCGGGTCTGACATAAAGGTCTAAAGGGGGTTTGGTCTGAGATTGGGGATCTTATTTAGGGTTTTATATGGGGTCTGATCTGACAGGAAGGTGTTTTTTTATTACTAGCGCACAATATAAAGGGGTGTTTTTGTACTAACGCTCTGTGTGGTACCAGTATTTTCAGGGGGACTGTTTCTGCAGGAAAGTATTGGGGAGCACAGTGGACACAGTATATTCAGAGGGTGGAGGATGATGGAAAAGTAGGAAAGATGTCCGTCTCTGCAGAGACGAGGCGCGGCTGAAAGAAGTCACCATGGTGGTCTGGTCTAACAGGAGAAGAAGAGGAAAGAGAATATCTACATCAGAGGAGAGAAGTCACTGGATGTAAGAGGTATGGAGGCGCTGATATGACCCTGTGTGTTCTGTATCGCTGTATGTAATGTTTTCCAGTATGTCATTAAAGGGGTTGTCCGCTTTCTTTTGTATGAGCGCTGCCTTCTGCTCTGTTTACCTGCTCCATCACTGCAAATGCTACGGCAGGTGAACAGAAGAGAGAAAGCAGCTCATATAAGCGCTGCCCTCTCTTCAAACAGCTGGGGCACAGAGAGCATTACTACTATGGAGGGGGCACAGAGGGCATTACTAATGAAGGGGGCAGGATGGGCATTTCTACTATTGAGGGGGCACAGAGCCAGAGGGCATTACAACAATAAAGGGGCACAGTGGACATTATTACTGTGAAGGAAACCCAATGAACATTATTACTGTGAAGGGAGCAAATGTGCATTATTACTGTGGAAGGGGCATAGTGGGCATTATTACTATAAAGGGGACACAATGGGGATTATTACTGTAAAGAGGCACAAAGAGGCATTACAACTGTGAAAGGGGCAAGAGAGAGCATAACTACTGTGAGGGGACACATCTGTAAAAACATACTGTGAAGGTTGTACAGTGAGGGCAATACTACTGTGAGGGGCACAATATTTTTAAAGTATTGGGAGGGGGGGTGCCAGAGAAAGGACCTGCCCCGGGTGCCAGGCACACCACTGAATTATAATGTATCTAATGTTTGTCTATCTCATTAATATCTTCCTTTCTGCATCCTCTATCTATCTACTTTATTTAATGCGGTAAAAGTTAATGAGTAAGGACCATGACTGATAGGTCTAAAACGCGTAGACCGCATACCAGTCTTGTGTTTAGACTACTACTAGAGATGAGCGAACACCTGAATGTTCGGGTTTGAGAAGTTCGGCCGAACTTCCCGAAAATGTTCGTGTTTGGGATCCGAACTCGACCCGAACTTTATCCCGAACCCGAACCCCATTGAAGTCAATGGGGACCCGAACTTTCAGGCACTAAAAAGGCTGTAAAATAGTCCAGGAACGGGCTAGAGGGCTGCCAAAGGGAGCAAAATGTAGGTAAATCCCCTGCAAACAAATGTGGATAGGGAAATGAATTAAAATAAAATAAATAAAATTTAACCAATATCAACTGGAGAGGCCCCACTCCAAGGAATCATGCGTCATATCACTCAACACTGGAGAAGGCCACTCTCAGTTATTTCGCCCAGCACCCAGACAGAGAAGAGAGGTCCACAGCAAGGAATCATGCGTCATATCACCCACCACCGAGAAGGCCACTCTCAGTTATTTCGGCCCCACCACCCAGACAGAGGAGAGAGGTCCCACAGCAAGGAATCATGCGTCATATCAACCACCACCGGAGAAGGCCACTCTCCAGTTATTTCGGCCCAGCACCCAGACAGAGGAGAGAGGTCCCCACAGCAAGGAATCATGCGTCATATCACCCACCACCGGAGAAGGCCACTCTCAGTTATTTCGGCCCCACCACCCAGACAGAGGAGAGAGGTCCCACAGCAAGGAATCATGCGTCATATCAACCACCACCGGAGAATTTTAGGCCCTGGATGAAAGGTATCCTTTTATGGACAGATTTACACTTGGCCTGCAACAGCTGGGACACCAGATTCAGGGTATTGCTATTTTGGCAAGTGAATAACACCCCAGAACAAAATATATGTTTTGGCAGACACTATGAAACCTGGCCTGCAACAGCTGGGACACCAGATTCAGAGTATTGCTATTTTGGCAGATTAATTTCACCCCAGAACAAAATATATGTTTTGGCGGACACTATGAAACCTGGCCTGCAACAGCTGGGACACCCAGATTCAGGGTATTGCTATTTTGGCAGATTAATTTCACCCCAGAACAAAATATATGTTTTGGCGGACACTATGAAACCTGGCCTGCAACAGCTGGGACACTCAGATTCAGGGTATTGCTATTTTGGCAAATTAATTTCACCCCAGAACAAAATATATGTTTTGGCGGACACTATGAAACGTGGCCTGCAACAGCTGGGACACCAGATTCAGGGTATTGCTATTTTGGCAAATTAATTTCACCCCAGAACAAAATATATGTTTTGGCGGACACTATGAAACCTGGCCTGCAACAGCTGGGACACCAGATTCAGGGTATTGCTATTTTGGCAGATTAATTTCACCCCAGAACAAAATATATGTTTTGGTGGACACTATGAAACCTGGCCTGCAACAGCTGGGACACCAGATTCAGGTATTGCTATTTTGGCAGATTAATTTCACCCCAGAACAAAATATATGTTTTGGCGGACACTATGAAACCTGGCCTGCAACAGCTGGGACACCAGATTCAGGGTATTGCTATTTTGGCAAGTGAATTACACCCCAGAACAAAATATATGTTTTGACGGACACTATGAAACCTGGCCTGCAACAGCTGGGACACCAGATTCAGGTATTGCTATTTTGGCAGATTCATTTCACCCCAGAACAAAATATATGTTTTGGTGGACACTATGAAACCTGGCCTGCAAACAGCTGGGACACCAGATTCAGGGTATTGCTATTTTGGCAGATTAATTTCACCCCAGAACAAAATATATGTTTTGGCGGACACTATGAAACCTGGCCTGCAACAGCTGGGACACCAGATTCAGGGTATTGCTATTTTGGCAGATTAATTTCACCCCAGAACAAAATATATGTTTTGGCGGACACTATTATAGTTTGCCAGCCACAGCTGAAACCACTGATTTATGGTATTGCTATTTTGGCAATTGAATTTCACCACAGAAAATAATCTATCCTTTGCCAGACAGCAGACAGTATTATACTTGTCTAGCCAAAGCTGGAACACCAGATTTAGGGGATTAGTATTTGGGCAATTGTATTTAACCCCTTAATAAATATAGAAATTGCTATCCTGAGTTTCTAGGGTGACAATTAGCACAGCCAAGCCCCCTGATGTAGGATATAGCAAAAAAAAAACTAGTATTGATGGATTGATGGACTTGGTGGCAGCTTGTTCTGGTGCACCACAAGTGACAAAATGGCCGCCGATCAACCCAGAAAATAAGTGACAGAAAAACGCTCTGTGCAGCCTAAAAACCAGTGAGCAAGTAACTAGCAGAAGTTCAATCATTCACAGCTGTAGATCGATCCGTTCATTAGGTGCTGTTGCTGACTTTACCCTGCCTAATCTTGCCCTGACAGAAGCTGCGTTCTCTCCCTACACTAATCAGAGCAGTGTGACGTGCGGCGCTACGTGACTCCAGCTTAAATAGAGGCTGGGTCACATGCTGCACTTGGCCAATCACAGCCATGCCATTAGCAGGCATGGTTGTGATGGGCTCTTAGGGCAAGAAGTAAAACGCTAGCTGATTGGCTGCTGTGCAGCCCTTCAGAAAGCGGGAAGTAATCGACGAACAACGAACCCGAACCCAAACTTTTTTGAAAATGTCCGGGTTCGGATCCGTGTCCCGGACACCCCAAAATTCGGTACGAACCCGAACGATGCTCGAACTGTTCGCTCAACACTAACTACTACCCTTTTCTTTCTTCAATTCAAACAGCAGAGTCCAGGCTGTGTCCATGCCTTTATATCTATCTATCGATCTATCTAAGAAATTTCCACGCTGCTCCCAAAAATTGTTCAATAGTAATGTTCTTTAATCACCAATACGACCAGGGGCATAACAATCGCGGTCGTAGAGGATGCGACCGTGACCGGGCCCGGCAGGGGAAGGGTGCCGGCTGCGCTCACATGTAATGGGAGCGCTCTGACAGGGGCCCGGCATTAAGTACAGTGACAATGCCGGGCCCCGTCAGAGCGCCCTTCAAACATGTACTGTACATTATGCGCCCCGTGTGTGCACAGAGGCCGGGGGCGGGGTTTGCTCACTCACCCGCCTGGCAGTTCTTGTCACTGCCGGGCTGTTTGTCTCCAGAGTGAAGCAGGGAGTCCTCTTCGCTCCCTGCTTCACTTTTCTTCTGAGCTCCAGCGCTCCCTCTGCTGGCCGCGCATGGCGCTGCTGGCTGTGGAAGGGGCGCTGAAAGCCCAGGAATCGGCCTCCTGCACAGCCAGCAGCGCGATGTGATGGTGGGAACTAGTCATCAGGGAAAAAGGTAAGTGGGTGTTTTGTTTTTTTCATGTAGACTGGAGGCAAAAGGGGGGCCATAACAAGAGTGAGGGGGCACCTGATCTGCCATAACTACTTTGAGGGGGCATATATGTGGGCATAATTACTATGAGGGGGCGCATATCTGGGCATAACTGCAGTGTCCCAGGGGGTCAGTAGTGTAGCTTTAGGTATGCTGGGCTTTGTAGTGCAGGGCAACCCACTAACCTGGGACTGACTGTCGTCTTCAATCGGGTCAGCACTGGAACAGGCAGGTGATGAATGTCGTGACGCCAGTGCCAATTGAACGGTGGCACACCATGTAGTGACAGGTGGAATAATTGAGGAATCCTTATACTAGAATAACAGGATAACTTTACTGAACGTAGTTGAAGATAGATGAACAGTCAGTAAGTACAGTTCCAGAATATTCCACACGTTACAATACAGTCACAGCAGTGGTTCAGGCTATTAATCACAGTCCCAAAGGCTATCTTCAAGACAGGCCTCCTAGGATCAGGCCTTTCCTCTTACTCTCAATGCAGCAATACACTTCAGGCAACTATTCTCTCTGCCGCGGTACTTGTCCTGTATGCAGCTCGACTAAGGAGGCAACACCTCTCCACTAGTCCTAGGGTCTGGACTCCTCCTCCTAGGGAATGAATCTTCCTAGGCTGGACCCTCTCAGGCTATAGGGCCTGGGCTGACTTCAACAGGCGCAAGGCCTGGACTTAGACTTCACAGGCACATGGTCTGGGCTTAACTACCTCTCCCTTCCCTGACTGGGCCTATATATAAACTAGGGCTCCCTAGCTCCCTCTACTGACCTAGAGCTGGAATGACATCCCTAGCAGGCCTGTACATGGCAATATCACAGTAACAGGGAAATACACAGCATTGCATTACATTACATTTTATGAAGATGACTTATACCAACCTCCCCATAAATGAGGGGAACGACAGCACACAAGTGACCCTTCTGTAGTGACGGGCATTACAGCTCCCGTACACTACATAACTACTGTAAGGGGGCACATTATCTGGGCATAACTACTGTGAGGGGGCACATATCTGAGCATAACTACTGTGAGGGGGCACATATCTGGGCATAACTACTGTAAGGGGGCACATTATCTGGGCATAACTACTGTAAGGTGGCACATAACTGGGCATAACTACTGTAAGGGGGCACATAACTGGGCATAAATACTGTGAGGGGGCACATATCTGGCCATAACCACTGTGAGGGCACATATCTGGGCATAACTACTGTGAGGGGCACATATCTGGGCATAACTACTATGTAGCGGGCACATATCTGAGCATAACTACTATGTGGGGGCACATATTCTGGCATAACTACTGTGAGGGGCACATATCTGGGCATATCTACTGTTAGGGGCACATATCTGGGCATAACTACTGTTAGGGGGCACATACTCGGCATAACTACTGTGAGGGGCACATATCTGGCCATAACCACTGTGAGGGGCACATATCTACGGCATAATTACTATGTGGGGGCACAAATTCTGCCATAACTACTGTGAGGGGGCACATATCGGCATATCTACTGTTAGGGGGCACATATCTGGGCATTACTACTGTGAGGGGGCACATATCGGCATATCTACTGTGAGGGGGCACATATCTGGGCATTACTACTGTGAGGGGGCACAAAAGTGGGCATAACTACTGTGACAGGAACAAAGGTGGGCATAACTGCTGTGAGGGGCCACAAGGAGGACATAATTATTGTGAAGGGACCACAATATGGGCACTAGTACTGTGTGGTAGCACTTAGGGGAAATGTTCTAGATTACCCTGCTATACATTGGCATGGCTCAGTCTTACAGGCCAGCACAGTGCCCCCTGCTGGTGATTTCACAGGGTCAGTCACCATCCCTTGCTTATGTGATTATTCTTTTTTTCTCTATCACCACAGAGACCTTGTTCTGGATCCAGTGGACATTAATCCGACGACAGCAACACCCTGGATGAGGTAGAACCAGATTTTATTAGGACTGGGTGAGTGTAGGCATGCATTGGGCTTAGGGCTCTTAAACACGAGCGGATCCCGTGCAGGTAATCCACTGCGTAAATGAGAGCCAAGCCCCACTCCGGACAGCAGAGACACGGAGTATTAAGGGTACTTTCACACTTGCGTTGGTGCGGATCCGTTTGTTTATTTGCACAGACGGATCCGCACCTATAATGCTAACGTTTGTATCCGTTTAGAAGCGGATCCGTTTACATCAGGTTTAAAGAAAAATGACGAAGTCCAAAAGCGGATCCGTTTTGAATTACATTGAAAGTCAATGGGAACGGATCCATTTTCAAATGCACCATATTGTGTTATTGAAAGCGGATCCATCCCCATTGACTTACATTGTATTAAAACGGATCCGTTAGACTCCGCCTCTTCAGACGGACACCAAAATGCTGCATGCTGCGTTTTGGTGTCCGCCTCAGAACGGAATAGAAGCGGAATGGAGCCGAACTGATACATTCTGAATGATCCGTTTTGGACCGTTTGTGAGAGCCCTGAAGCGGATCTCACAAGCGGAATCCAAACGCTAGTGTGAAAGTACCTAACATGACTAATAACGCTCCGTGCCTCTCTGTGATCTTTTACTACAAAATGCCGGTGACAACTTTATCTCACTGTGATTTTATAGTAAAAAGATCACAGAGAGCACGATGCATTATCAATCATGTCACTACTCCATGTTTCTGCTGTCCGGAGCGGGGCTTGGCAATCTTTCATGCAGCGGATTCCACGCACGGCATCCGTCGTGTGAAAGCATTCCTTAGTGTATAGAAAATCTGCCACCTCTTTGTAAAAATGGGGGCCCGATCTAAGGTTTGCACTGGGGCCCATAACACTCTGGTTACGCTCACTGAATCTGACGTTTCAGTCCTCTTATCGGGACTTTTCTCACACAGTATTTTTATACTGCTTAAAAAAATGTCCTGTTTGGAGGACTGAAGCGTTGTATTGGTGATTAAAGAACATTACTATAGAACAGGGGTCGGCAACCCAGAGATGGCACGCAGTCACACTGCACCTTTAATAAAAATAAATAAAAAATCTAACTCGCTACACAGTGTCTGCTAGGCCGCCCCGCATTCTTCCCACAGTGCCAACCAGCTAAGAGACTCCACTGCCCCACGTTGGCTGGCTGAGTACTGATGCGCTACACAGAACCCATCACCAAGGCCCACCCCTCAGGCTTCCCGCCGTGCCAGCCATCTTCAGACTCCGCTACCTCATGGGCCACTGCTGTACCGCTTATGTTCTTCGACTGCTGTTCTGCTAGCGCAGCTAACAGCATAGAGATGAGATTAATTACACAGATGACAAGGATGGGAGTAATAGTGACACATGACAGTTAGGAAGATGGTAGTAGTAGTGGCACAGGTAACAGCAGAGAGTAAGAAGTAGTAGTGGCATAGGGGACAGCAGGGTGCTGTGCTGGGGCAGTCAGATGGAAGGTTGATAGCAGAGCTTGGGAATGGGGAAGCAGTTGTGACTAAATCGGGGACCGGGTTTACAGGGGGCCCGCAAGCACATGTATGTGACTGCTGCGGGTTCATTGCAGCTGCACCAGCACATTGTATATGGATGTAGCAGAGCTTGGTGTGTTGGGGCAGCTGTAATGTGTATAGATACACTATCAAAGTTCTCCTTATCTAGAGGTCTTACGTTTCTTTTGTAGCTACCTGCTATGCAGCTGATATAGCCTTGTGGTTAAGTGGCTTACCTTTCATCTTAATGGGTGAAGGTCGATGCCTGCTCATATAACTATTCTGGAAAGACGGATACAATGAGGATGCCAACATGGAGCGTAATATTGTGGTGTCTTTTTACAATACTGGACTTTTGCTATTACTGCCTGCAGGAGGAGGGGCTATTGGCACTATGATTTGGCAATGGGGAGATAGGCACTCTCATATTGCCACACATTAGGGCAGTGTGAGGATGGCACTATGATATTGGGATGGGTAAGACAGAGGCACTTGATATTGGCTACATTATAGGAGGCACTATGGGGAGAGATGCACTATGGAGGCATCTGGTGCTATATGGCTGGCTACTGGCACATTATAGGGTGGGTTTATATGGCTGACTACTGGCACATTATAGGGGGTTATATGGCTGACTACTGGCACATTATAGGAGGTTATATGGCTGGCTACTGGCACATTATAGGGGGCCTGGGGGCTATATGGCTGACCACTGGCACATTATAGGGGGCTATATGGCTGGCACATTATAGAGGGAGGACTCGGCGCGTGGGGAGCCCAATACAAAAATTTGCTGTGGGGCCCAGTCATTTCTAGCTACGCCCCTGGTTGATAGTGAGACTTGGGAATGGGGGAAGATTTGTGACTAAATTGGGGATGGGTTTAGGATGTCGAGCCTGTATGTGACTGCTGGGGGTTATGGGGGGACAATGTGGGGCAAGTTTAGGGGTGTTGGAAGGTAGCATTAGCAAGCCTGCATATGATTGCTGGGGGAGCAAGTTTCTGACAACTTTTGGGGGGTGGGAGGATGTTGAGCCTGTATGTGACTGCTGGGAGTAATGGGGGGTCAATGTGGCCAAGCTTCTGACAACTCTGGGTGGGTGAATGGTGAGCCTGCATGTAACTACTGGGGAAAATGGGGGGACAATGTGGAGCGAACTTCTGACAACTGTGGAGCGAACTTCTGACAACTTTTTGCTGTTGATTGCCATCAGCAACGGACTATAAGTGCAGCATATGCTCCCCTATATATATGCACAACTGCATGTGGGTTTGCGCATTTCCTGCCTATCACATCACGTTTTCTATATTCTTATGTATGGAGGTGTATAAACTCCTATGGGGCGGGGGGGGGGGGGTGGGCCAGAATGGGCGTAGCTATAGGGGTTGCAGAGGTAGCAGTCGCTACCGGGCCCAGGAGCCTGAGGGGGCCCAAAGACCCTTGTGCCGCATAAGAAGACACACAAAGCACTGAGAGAAGGGGGGCCCCAAGCTGAACTCTTGCACCAGGGCCCATGAGCCATTAGCTACGCCCCTGGGGGGGAGCAAGCTTCTCACAACTTTAGGGGGTGTGGAGGATAGTGAGCCTACATGTGATTGCCAGAGGGGCCTAAAAGTCTCCTTATATGAACTAAAGCTGGATCGTCTTTGCAAAGAAAGTCAGAAACAAGGGTCGCATTGTGCGGTAAGTAAACTGATTATTTGTTTTTTTGTCACATGCAGTTTGTGTTATATGACTTTCCTGTATTGCCCGACACGCTGAGCGCTTCAACTAAGATTTTTTTTCTTAAATTGGCACTCCGTCCGAAAAATGTTGCTGACCCCTGCTATAGAACAACTTTTGGGAGCAGCGTGGAATTTTCTTTTCTATTTACTTGGATGCTGGATCTCTTTCACAGCCGCTGACAGAGCGTCATTCACATTACTCCTGCTGTGTCGCTTTTTTTTTTTTTTTTATATATCTCATATCTACTATCTATCTATCTATCTATCTATCTATCTATCTATCTATCTATCTCATATATATCTATCTATCTATCTATCTATTCATTCATTCATTCATTCATATCTATCTATTCATATCTATCTATCATCTATCTATCTATCTATCTATCTATCTATCTATCTATCTATCTCATATCTATCTATCTCATTCTATCTATCTATCTATCTTATATCTATCATCTATCTATCTATCTATCTATCTCATATCTATCTATCTCCTATCTATCTATCTATCTATATCTATCTATCTCATTCTATCTATCTATCTATCTATCTATCATATCTATCTATCTATCTCATATCTATCTATCTCCTATCTATCTATCTATCTATCTCATCATCTATCTATCTCATATCTATCTATCTCATATCTATCTATCTATTCTATCTATCTATCTATCTATCTATCTATCTATCTATCTATCTATCTATCTATCTCATATCTATCCATCTCATTCTATCTATCTATCTATCTCATTCATCTATCTATCTATCTATCTATCTCATATCTATCTATCTCATCTATCTATCTATCTCTATCTATCTATTCATCATCTATCTATCTATCTATCTATCTATCTATCTATCTATCTCATCTATCTATCTCATATCTATCTATCTCTATCTATCTATCTATCTATCTATCTATCTATCTATCTATCTATCTATCTATTCATATCTATCTATCTATCTATCTATCTATCCATCTATCTATCTATCTCATATCTATCTATCTATCTCATCTATCTATCTATCTCATCATCTATCTATCTCATATCTATCTATCTATCTCATCTATCTATCTATCTATCTATCTATCTATCTCATCTCATCTATCTATCTATCTCTATCTATCTATCTCATATCTATCTATCTCATATCTATCTATCTATCTATCTCATATCTATCTATCTATCTATCTATCTATCTATCTCATCTATCTATCTCATCTATCTATCTCTATCTATCTATCTATCTATCTATCTATCTATCTCATATCTATCTATCTATCTATCTATCTATCTATCCTCATATCTATCTATCTATCTATCTATATCTATCTATCTATCTATCTATCTATCTATCTATCTATTCATCTATCTATCTATCTATCTATCTATCTCCTATCTATCTATCTCATCTATCTATCTATCTCTATCATCTATCTATCTATCTCATATCTATCTATCTATCTATCTATCTATCTATCTCATATCTATCTCATATCTATCTATCTATCTATCTATCTAAAATTATGCTGCCATCAGTGAGAAAAAAGTGGATTCCTTCATTCACCTAATGCCATTAAGTGAATGGGGTGAATAAAGAAATGCACTCTTTTCATTTTAATTTTTTCATATTTCTTTATATTCGATTATTTATTTCTTTACTTTCTGGATATATAATCTGGTGATCAGCTGCTCGTCTCCATATACAGAGCACTGGTAACAGTGATGAAGTATGAGGCGCTTATTT
>JAKVIS010002760.1:0-20824 GCA_033119425.1 Bufotes viridis | reverse complement strand
ATCAAACAGGTATATCAGACGCTGTTTTGTTAACAGTGTCTGATATACCTAGCTACCTGGTCCTCTGGTGGTCCCATTTGCTGGGATCGACCACCAGAGGACCAGGTAGCTATGTAAAGCAGCACCAAGCACCACACTACACCCCCCCTGTCACTTATTAACCCCTTGTTAACCCCTGATCACCCCATATAGACTCCCTGATCACCCCCTGTCACTGATCACCCCCTGTAAGGCTCCATTCACATGTCCATATGTGTTTTGCGATCCACGGATCCGCGGATCCGCAAAACACGGACACCGCAATGTGCTTTCCGCATTTTGCAGATCCGCACATTGCCAGAACTATATAGAAAATGCTTTTCTTGTCCGCACTGCGACAAGAATAGGACATGTTCTATATTTTTGCGGAACGGAAGTGCAGACTCGAAGTGCGGATCCGCAATTCGATCCGAGCGACAAAGTCTGTCCCCATAGAAATGAATGGGTCCGCAACTCCGCTCCGCAAACAGAATTGCGGACGTGTGAATGGGGCATAAGGGTCCCTTATCACCGCCAGTTAGTTAGCTACTTGTTAGGTAGTTAGCGCCCAGCCCACCGCACCGCAGTCACTGATTTGGCAGAGATTTTTTCATCCACATTGATCGATGCGAATGAAGAAATCTGTGCCGTCTCATTTTTTTTTTTTCAGCCCAGAGGCTGAACGGAAAAAATCTCATTACCCGTATGCTCAATATAAGGAGAATCGCAGAAACTCCTAATGCTGGCCATACGTGTAATGATTATGAGACCCTCAAATGCCAGGGCAGTACAAACACCTCACATGTGACCCCATTTTAGAAAGAAGACACCCCAAGGTATTCCGTGAGGGGTATGGTGAGTTCATGTAAAATTTTATTTTTGTCACAAGTTAGTGGAATATGAGACTTTGTAAAAAAAATATATAAAAATATCAATTTCCGCTAACTTGTGCCAAAATTATTTTTTTCTGTGAACTCGCCATGCCCCTCACGGAATACCTTAGGGTGTCTTCTTTCCAAAATAGGGTCACATGTGGGTATTTATACTGCCCTGGCATTTTAGGGGTCCTAAAGCGTGAGAATCCAAATGCGTAAAAATGCCCTGTGAAATCCTAAAGGTACTCATGGGAATTTGGGCCCCTTTGGCATCTTGGCTGCAAAAAGTGTCACACATGTGGTATCGCTGCACTCAGGAGAAGTAGGGCAATGAGTTTTGGGGTGTATTTTATATATACCCATACTTTGTGTGAGAAATATCGCTGTAAACGACAACTTTTTAAATTTTCTTATACAAAGTTGTCAATTTACAGAGATATTTCTCTCACCCAACATGGGTATATGTAAAAATACACTCCAAAACACATTGCCCTACTTCTCCTGAGTACGGCGATACCACATGAGTGACACTTTTTGCAGCCTAGGTGCGCAAAGGGCCCAAATTCCAACGAGTACCTTTAGGTTTTACATGGCTGCTCACACTTAGCCTCACCCAAAATGCCAGAACAGTACAAACACCCACAAATGACCTCTATTTTGGAAAGAAGACACCCTAAGGTATTCGCTGAGGGCATAGTGAGTCCATGAAAATTGAACTTTTTGTCAAAAGTTAGCGGAAAGGGAGACTTTGTGAGAAAAACAATAAAAATCAATTTCCGCTAACTTGTGCCAAAAAAAATCTTCTATGAACTCGCCATGCCCTCACGGAATACCTTGGGGTGTCTTTTCCAAAATGGGGTCACATGTGGGTATTTATACTGCCCTGGCATTTTAGGGGCCCTAAAGCGTGAGAAGAAAATACGTAAAATGCCCTCCTAAAAGGTACTCATTGGAATTTGGGCCCTTTGCGATCTTGGCTGCAAAAAGTGTCACACATGTGGTATCGCCGTACTCAGGAGAAGTAGGGCAATGTGTTTGGGGTGTATTTTTACATATACCCATGTTGGTGAGAGAAATATCTCTGTAAATTGACAACTTTGTATAAAATATTTTAAAAGTTGTCATTTACAGAGATATTTCACACACAGTATGGGTATATGTAAAAATACACCCAAAACACATTGCCCTACTTCTCTGAGTACGGCGATACCACATGACTGACACTCTTTGCAGCCAAGATGCTAAAGGGCCCTAATACCAATGAGTACCTTTAGGATTTCACAGGGCATTTTTACGCATTTAGATTCCAGACTTCCAAGGTACCTTTAGTTTTACAGGATGCTCTCAATTTAGCCCCACCCAAAATGCCAGAAGAGTAAACACACCCCACAAATGACCCCATTTCGGAAAGTAGACACCCCAAGGTATTCACTGAGGGGCATAGTGAGTCCGTGCGATATTTTTATTTTTATTGCCAGAAGTTAGCAGAAATGGAAACTTTATTATTATTTTTTTTTCCTCAGAAAGTGTCATTTTCCGCTAACTTGTGAAAAAAAATGAAATCATACATGAACTCACCATGCCCCTCCGCAAATAATGTGGGGTGTCTTCTTTCTAAAATTCTGTAATTTGGGGGGTATTTATGCTATCCTGGCATTCTAGCACCTGAAGAACATGACAGGTGCTCAGAAAGTCAGAGCTGCTTCAAAATGCGGAAATTCACTTTTTTGCACCATAGTTTGTAAACACTATAACTTGTACCCAAACCAATAAATATACACTTATTGGATATTTTTTATCAAAGACATGTAGAACAATAAATTTTGCGAAAAATTTATAAAGAAATGTAGTTTTAAAAAAAATAATTACAACAGAAAGTGAAAAATGTCATTTTTTTGCAAACATGTCGGTCATTTCTGATTAATAGCAAAAAAAGTAAAAATGTCAGCAGCAATGAAATACCACCAAATGAAAGCTCTATTAGTGAGAAGAAAAGGAGGTAAAATTCATTTGGCTGGTAAGTTGTATAACCGAGCAATAAACGGTGAAATTAGTGTAGTGCAGAATTGTAAAAAGTGGCCTGGTCATTAAGGGTGTTTAAGCTAGGGGGGCTGAGGTCGTTAAAGGGGACCCGCTGCCTTAAACATGATTTTTGATCTGTGGTTAGCATGTTATAAAATACATATCTATATGTGACTTTCACCAGTGTTTTGGTATAAAATCATGGAAATTTTGCAGTAGAGATTTGCAATTTTTTGCCACTCTTGTGGGTGGAGCTTAGCAGGAGGGGCCGGCCTCCCATGATCTTGTAGATGTATTATAATTTGCACTGTAAACTTTTAAATTAAAGAAGCATTAAGCTGCGCATTTGCTTTTCTGGGCTTGGAAGCCAGGTGGTGCATGAAATGTATTAAGAGACACCATTTTATTAGGACTGGCGTATGAAATCTGTAAGAACAAGCAGAATAATATTTAAAAATAATAAACAAAAAACATTCTGGTATTATATGATGTTCATTTGTTTAAAGTTAAGCTGGTTTTAAGATAAAATGGTATCTAGTTTATTTTTTCAAAAACCTATGTATCTCAATGGAGAGAATATTTAAAAATGATTACAAAAAACAATACAATAACAATAAAGCAAAATCTTTGCAAAGATACTTAACTTTTTATGTACATAGTATGGTATTTTTCTCTTACATTATGTAGATGGGAAGTTACAGTACCTTTTGAGGTTGTCTTTGTTTCCTTTCTCTGTTCTGTGATGACCATAATAAAGAAACCATATAAATAAAGAGAAAAACACAAAAAAAGAGAAAAACAGAGCAAAACACAGAAAATTGAATCTATAAATATACCTATAGTTTAATCTTTTGATGAATTGTACTGATCCTAAGTAAGGATTTTATGACACTGGTCGAACAATGCAGCCAGTTATTAGGGCTGAACTTTCATAAAAATGATCAAACTGGCCCGTGTCAATGTGCTGACAATCACCTGACGAATGAGCAACCAGTCTTTTGTCGGGTGATCCCATCTTTCATGCAGTACCTTGTTTGTCGGTAGCACATCGCCCAGTGTAAACAGGCAGGGCTGCCCCTAGCCTTTCTGCTGCCTGAGGTGAAAACTGAAATGGAGCCCCTTCCCCATTTGGATAGGTCATCAATAGAGATGAGCGAACACCTGGATGTTCGGGTTCGAGAGGTTCGGCCGAACTTCCGGAAAATGTCCGGGTTCGTGATCCGAACTCAACCCGAACTTCATCCCGAACCCGAACCCCATAGAAGTCAATGGGGACCCGAACATTTGGGCACTAAAAAGGCTGTAAAAGACACCCAGAGGGATAATATACCGCAATAAACGCATTGCGATTACAACTTTGAGCTAACGATCACCATGGGAACGCCTCCTCCAGTAGAATGTACTGTCGGATCTGAGAATTAAGTTGAAATCGCAATGCGATTCTTATATATTTGCTTAATCGCATTGCGATTTCAACTTAGCATTGCTAATAATTCCATCCATATCGTTAACTTACTGAGTCAGTAAGTTAACGAATATGGATGGAATTATTTAGCAATGCTAAGTTGAAACGGCAATGCGATTAAGCAGATATATAAGAATCGCATTGCGATTTCAACTTAATTCTCACATCCGACAGTACATTCTACTGGAGGAGGCGTTCCATGGTGATCGGTAGCTCAAAGTTGTAATCGCAATGCGATTAAGCAAATACATAAGAATCGCATTGCGATTCCAACTTTTTAGTACTCAACTTTTAAAATCGTACACCACTTTAAGTTCCAAAGTTGCAATCGCGTTCGAATAGAACTTAAAGCTATCTCTTAGTCAGTTTTAGTATTGGTGTGCTGTATTAGAAGTTACATTCGTATGCGAATATAACTTAGAGCAATACAGTCAACTTTACACTGTTAGTTTTATTATCGCGATAATACAACTATTCAAGAATCGTGTACGTGTGTCTGTACGTGTGTGCATTACCTCGGACACTATTCTATTTTGCCAGCCACAGCTGAAACCACTGATTTATGGTATTGCTATTTTGGCAATTGAATTTAACCCCAGAAAATAATCTATCCTTTGCCAGACAGCAGACAGTATTATACTTGTCTAGCCAAAGCTGGAACACCAGATTTAGGGGATTGGTATTTGGGCAATTGTATTTAACCCCTTAATAAAATATAGAAATTTCTTTCCTGATGTAGGATATAGCAAAAAAAAAAAACTAGTATTGATGGATTGATGGACTTGGTGGCAGCTTCTTCTGGCGCACCACAAGTCACAAAATGGCCGCCGATCAACCCAGAAAATAAGTGACAGAAAAACGCTCTGTGCAGCCTAAAAACCAGCGAGCAAGTAACTAGCAGAAGTTCAATGATTCTCAGCTGTAAATTGATCCGTTCATTAGGTGCTGTTGCTGACTTTAACCTGCCTAATCTCGCCCTGACAGAAGCTGCGTTCTCTCCCTACACTAATCAGAGCAGTGTGACGTGCGGCGCTACGTGACTCCAGCTTAAATAGAGGCTGGGTCACATGCTGCACTTGGCTAATCACAGCCATGCCATTAGTAGGCATGGCTGTGATGGGCTCTTAGGGCAAGAAGTAAAATGCTAACTGATTGGCTGCTGTGCAGCCCTTCAGAAAGCGGGAAGAAATCGACGAACACCGGACCCGAACCCGAACTTTTTTGAAAATGTCCGGGTTCGGGTCCGTGTCACGGACACCCCAAAATTTGGTACGAACCCGAACTATTCTCGAACTGTTCGCTCAACACTAGTCATCAATAACTAATTGTCGGGGGTCCGATACTCAGCACCCCCATCAATCAGCTTCCTATTCATTACACTGCTGGTTGTCTCATAGGCGCAGTGTAATTACATCTACTCACACTATTTATTTGAATGAAGTGAGTATATACTTGTATTATTACTGCGCTACCTCTGCAAAGGAGAGTAGTGTAATGAAGAGGAAGCAGCCCTCACATGGACCACCAACTCCTATTTAAACAGCTGATTCATGGGCGTACTGGGTGTTGGACCCCCACCAATCAGATATTGATGATCTATCCTGAGGATAGGTAAATATATATAGCAGAACAATCCCTTTAAGTGTGTTGCATGGACTGCCAAAGGATGCAACAAATTCATGAAAGGCTTGTGACTCAGCATCAATTGGTCGCATCATTCGGCAGCACAGAGAATTTAAAACGTTGGTCTTAAAAAATATCCCCCGTATTCTTTATACAGTATATCGTGTAAGAAAAAATAGTGCCTGTATGTTATAAACACCAATCAGGGAGATCCAGCATATCTAGACTGCTACTTTAAAGGGGTTGTCCGGTTTCAGAGATGAACCCGGACATATGGCCATTTTCACCCAGGCAGCCTCCCTTCATGCTACATTGCTTTCCTTTGCCCTTCCCTGAATCCCGCAGGACAAAGGCTTTTTTTGGAGATCTGGTAATGTACCAGGGTACTGCTGGGCAGAGGCTTCCGCCCAGCAGTGAGCCTGGTGTTTTTGACGGCACTAATGGGCAGGCTTTAGTGCTTCCCTAGCCTGTAAAATGGTTAGGGCAGTGCTAAAGACCATCTGAAGTGCCAGTGACATCACCGGCAACACTGTTAGTGGAAGAACTTTTAATGATCAGGCAGAATGCACATACAGCACTCTGCCCGATCAGTGGAAAGCTTCTCTCTCCCTACCAACACCAATTTGTATGATCAGCATCAGGAGAGCACATGGGGAGGAAAGTCCTGTGCTGTAATGAAAGGACATGAAAGCTCCAAGTAGAATTTAGGGACCTTTGATGATGTCATTAATGGGAGGAGCCAGTGCAGGAAAACTATACGTCCGGCACTAGTGCAGGGAAATGTGATAGGGGAGATTTATCAAAGCTGTTGTAAAGGAAAACTGGCTTAGTTGCCGACAGCAACCAGTGAGATGCCAGCTTTTTTTTTCCAAAGAGACTCAGAAAAATGAAAGGTGGAATATAATTGTTTTCTGTGATTGCGCCCTAAGCCAGTTTTCCTTCATACCAGTTTTGATAAATTTAACTGATAATTGTGTGTTTGTATGTATATGTGTGTAGCAGGCTGTATGTGTATAGCAAAGCTGTATGTGTGTAACAGAACTGTATGGGTGTAGCAGAGATTTATGCGTGTATAGCAGAGCAGTGTGTGTAGCAGAGCTATATGTGTGTAACAGAACTGCATATGTGTAGCAGAGCTGTATGTGTGTAACAGAATGGTATGGGTTTAGCAGAGCTGTATCTGTGTAGCCGTTCTGTATGTGTGTAGCAGAGCCCAGGGCCGGTGTCAGCACCTGGAATACCCAGGCAAGAGCCAGGGCCCACTACTCCTAGGGGGGCCCACTGCTCTGCTATGAGCGCTTTAATCAATACCGATGGAAGCCCTCATTGCTGGAGCGCAGGGAGCTGTGGTCATTTCATTTACTAACTGCAGCGCCAGTTCCCTTCTCCACACATTCCACGCATCTCCTTCTTCACCCAAAACCTGTTGCAGTAGAGCTCTAGAGGCAAATTATTCAGGTGCAGGGGGGCGTGTCCTTTCCCCCTGAGCCCGGGAGGCAGGTAGCATTCGTTCTTTCTGGCCTTGTCGGTGGATGTGAGCGGGGAGCTGCTGAGAGGGAGCCGGCCATGAAGCACTTCTAGAGGCAGCACGAGCAAAACGGGTGACCACATAGCAGTGCTCGGGATCTACGTGACATTGGCGGTCAACGTTGTCCCCACAAAGAGGCGGAGATATTCCATCCAGACTTCCTGCTGGCTTCCGCTCCTCTTTGCCTGTCAAGTTTTTAAGTGAATGGAGTGGGAGGCGGCAGCTGTCCACCTGGTCAGTCAGTGGTGGTCACATAAGTTCAGAAGCCATCACATCATAGTAGCTCACGGGGTCCCAGTAGCACGTATGGGGGGCACAAGTCCATGGGTGCTTCTATGTATGAGGATTGATAGATCTCCGTCCTGGGAGCCATGATGTAGTGTTCTCATTGACCATTATCTTGTAGCCCTGAAGTGTAATCTGGGGTCTTCACAATGGATATTTGCTTCTCCTGGGGTCCATTAAACTGTTTTTATAATGTCTTTTCCTAAGGGAATATCAATCACCCAGAGCTTGAAGCTTGGTAGTGTGAGAGATGTATGTGGCTTCTCATCATATCTGGAGACCAGGCGCAATATGGAGATACATTGCTTTAGTTGTTTTTCTACATATTTTATATATCTGATCTATGTAATGCTATGTGACTTATTCCGCAAACTAATAAAAATTTGCTGTGGGGCCCAGTCAGTTCTAGCTAGTGAGGGCCTCTTACACAGTATAATGAAAGTATAGTGACCCCAGTGCCCCCTCCATTGCCCCCATTGCTTTTCAATGGCTTTTGTTTCAAGAAAACGCAAAGAGAATGAAATTTGGGGGCAACAGGGGGTCATTATTCTGAATAAAGGGCCACTGGGGCGTCATTATACTGTGTGTGGGGCAACTGGGGGTCATTATACCGTGTGTGAGCCACAGGGGTACATTTAAATGTAAAAAAATGCCACAAAGGGGCCCACTGGGATTTATCGCCCAAAGGCCCACATGAACCTGGAGTCAGCCCTGGCAGAGCTGTATGTATATAACGGACCTTTATGTGTGTGGCATAGCTGTATGCGCGTATAGAAGAGTGTGTAGCAAAGCTGTGTGTGTCTAGCAGGGCTGTATGTGTATAGCAGAGCTTTATCTGTGTGTAGTAGAGATGTATGTTTGTATGGCAGTGCTGTGTGTGTATAGCACAGCTGTGTGTGTACCAAAACTGTGTGTGTGTGCGTTTGTGTTGCAGTTACTTAAAAATACAGATGTAGCATCGCTAGCACTCACAGTGGACTCGCAGGAAGGCAGAGTGATATCCAATTTCATTAGCTACAAAGAGCATAAAAAGAATAGTAAGAAAATTCAGGGTGCAATTTGGATTTGTAACCAGCAGATGGCTCATGGAACTGTAGTTTAATATGGTTGCATTTGTACATAATTAAGTAATGAATGAATGGCCCTGTTCCACGGAGATAAAGTGTGTTAGATAAAGCAGTGTTAGGTTTATTAGATGTAGCAGAGCTGAGCTGTTCATTAACCCATAACGTGATGTCTGCAGATTTACATGGGACTGCCATGTTGGTGGCCATTTTGTGCAAGTATAGTGCACTTGCACCTGCATATGTGTCAGGGACAATAATTTAATCCATTTTTTTTTTTTACTTCAGTGGGCAACATATACCCATTTTTAAGTGTACCTGCACTGCATATGTGCCAGGGGAAGGGAAAAATAATATAGTTAATCCGTCTGTGATTGTAGGGACCTAGGGGGTGACTTTTTCAAAAAAAAATTCTGTAAAGTACTCCTGTGCTGCATATGTCAGTGTCATTCATTTATTCAGTAAATCCATCTGTTAGATTCTGGGCTGACAAATGATGATGACGAAACACAGGTGCCAACTGCTGCGGCTTTCTGCAGTGTGCAAACTGACAAAGAGGGCAGTAGTGAAGACTGGATGAAAGATGATGTGGAGGACGATGAGGTCCTAGGTAATGCGAGTGACCTGTGCAGTTAGGAGGGAGAGGCGGTGGTCGCACAGAGACACCAGAGCAGCAAAAGAGGGAGCAGGGTGCAGAAGCAGAGCGCCCGTCCCTTAGACACTACACCTGCTACTGCCCACCACACCCAGGGGCCGACCACATTAATGACAGCTCCATGGAGTTCCCCGGCGTGGCAGTTCTTTAGACAATGTGCTGACAACAAGACACATGTGGTGTGCACGCTGTGCAATCAGAGCAATCGAAAAGCGAGGCATAAACGTTCTTAACCTTAGCACAACCTGCATGACTGTGCAAAGCACGAGCTGCTGTGGATTAATCACCTCCAAAACCAAGAAAGGTCTCAGGCTCCTTCTGCTCCCCCTTCTGCTGCAGTCTCGGCCTCTTCCTCCACCTCTGGAGTGACAGTGGCAACGGCCATCCCGCAAACAGAGGATGTGGCAGCAACGCCACCACGTCCATCACCTTCAAGAAGCATCACCACAATGTCCCATGGAAGCGTTCAGCTGTCCATCTCCCAAACAATGGAGCGAAAGAGGAAGTACCTCCCTAACCACCTGGCAATCCATGGCCCTGAATGCCAGCATTTCAAAACAGCTGGCCTTTCAAATGCTGTCATTCCGTTTGGTGGAGACGGAGAGTTTCAAAAACCTTATGGCTGTGGCTGTCCCACAGTACGTCGTTCCCAGCTGCCACTACTTTTCCAGGCGAGCCATCCCTTACCTGCACAAACAAGTGGGGGACAAAAAAAGGTGTGCACTGCGCAACACCATCTGTGGCAACGTCCACATAACTACCGATACATGGACCAGTAAGCACGGGCAGGGACGTTATATCTCCCTAACAGCACACTGGGTAAATGCAGTGGTGGCTGGGCCTAAGGCAGTTAGCTGTTTGGCACATGTCCTTCCACCACCAAGGATTGCAGGGCATTTCTCTTTGCCTCCTGTTGCCTTCTCCTCCTATTCCTCTTCCTCCTCTACCATCTCCTCATTTACTCAGCGTAACACCTTCACCACCAACTTCAGCACAGCCAGGGGGAAACAACAGCAGACATTTTTTTAAACTTATCTGTTTGGGGAACAAACCCCACACCGCGCAGGAGCTTTTAACGGGCATGGAAAAACAAACTGACGAGTGGTTGTTGCCACTGAGCCTCAAGCCTGGCCTGGTGGTGTGCGATAATGGGCAACATCTCGTAGCAGCTCTGGGCCTAGCCGGTTTGATGCACATCTCTTGCCTGGTACAAGTGCTGAATTTGGTGGTGCAGAAATTCCTGAAAAACGCCCCCGATATGTCAGAGCTGCTGCAGAAAGTGAGGGCCATTTGTGCGCGCTTTCGGCATTCTCACCCTGCCGCTGCTCGCCTGTCTGCGCTGTAGCATAACTTCGGCCTTCCCACTCACCGCCTCATAGACGACGTGCCCAAAAGGTGGAATTCCACCTTGCACATGCTGGAGAGACTGTGCGAGCAGCAGCAGGCCATAGTGGAGTTTCAGCTGCAGCACACATGGGTCAGTTGCTCTGCAGAACAGCAACACTTCACCGCCACTTAGTGGGCCTCCATGCGATACCTGTGTGCCTTGTTGCGCTGCTTTGACTATTCCACCAACAAGGCCAGTGCCGATAACGCTGTTCTCAGCGTTACTTTGCCACTTCTATGTCTCCTTGAAAAAACACTCTGGGCGATGATGGAAGAGGATGTGTCACAGAAGGAAGAGGAGGAGGAAGAGGGATCATTTCCACAGTTATCAGGCCAGTCATTCACAAGTGGCTGCACCAACATAGGCCAGGTACACAAATGTCCAGCCAGGGCACAGTTCTGGAGGATGAGGAGGATGATGATGAGGAGGAGGAGGAACCATGTTCACAGCAGGGTGGTACCCAAAGCAGCTCAAGGCCATCACTTGTGCATGGCTGGGGGGATACAGAGGACACAGACGAAACACCTCCCATTGAGGATAGCTTGTCCTTTCCTCTAGGCAGCCTGGCACACATGAGCGACTTTATGCTGCAGTGCCTGCGCAACAACAGCCGATTTGCCCACATTCTAACTAGTGCTGATTACTGGGTGGCCACCCTGATGGATCCCCATTACAAGGATAACGTGCCGTCCTTAATTTCCTCATATTTCAGCAACATGGTGGAGCAGTATGTGTGCACACGCCTACACGTACTGACTGATGGGTCTTCCCCCTTCAACTTCTGGGTCTCCAAATTGGGCACATGGCCTGAGCTTGCCCTTTATTCCTTGCAGGTGCTGGCCTGCCGTGCAGCCAGTGTATTGTCTGAACTTGTGTTTAGCACGGCAGGGGGCGTTATCACAGACAAACGCAGCCGTCTGTCTACAGCCAATGTCGACAAGCTCTCGTTCATTAAAATGAACATGGCATGGATCCCACAGGACTTGTCTGTACCTTGTGCAGAATGGACATGTATACCGGCCTCACACAGCCATTGTTATACTCCAGTGCACTTTCTCTTAGTGTTATTTTATATATTCCACAATGTTTTGTGGTGTACCCAAATTAAACAAAAAAAAAATAAAAAAAACAGTGTTGTCTCCACCTCCTCCACAGCCGCTTTCACCTACACCGCCAAATCCACCTATGCGCTTCCTGTCCCGACCCGGTGGTGCCAGGGCCGGGAGAGTGCAGGAGCTGTCGGGTCTTTCACAGACCACGAACAGCCCTGCACTGAGGCTGTGCATTTCCACTGTAACTATGTCAGCCCTAGTTACAGGAGAAATCAACAGTGAAAAAAAAAAAAAAAGTTTAATGTCCCCCAGAGGTCTGGTATGACCTTATGGGGGACTCAAAGTAAAAATAAAAAAAATAAAGTGTTTAAAAAAAATGTTTTTACATGTAAAAAAAAAAATCCCCAATTAAATAATTCAAAAAATTTTAAAAATAGAAAAAAATTACAAAATTGGACAAATTTGGTTTTGCCGCATACATGATGGCTGGCTCTATAAATATATCACATGATCCACCCCGGCCGATAAACACCATTAAAAAAAAAAACTGCGTCAAAAAAACATTTTTGTCATCTTATATCAGATAAACTGCAACAACTAGTGATCAAAAATGCACATGTCTCACAAAATGAAACTATTAAAACTGTCACCTCATCCCGCAAAAAATGAGCCCCTACATAAGAAAATTGCTCAAAAAATTTAAAAACTATAGCTCTCAGAACATGG
Organism: Bufotes viridis; assembly: GCA_033119425.1. Classification (NCBI taxonomy): domain Eukaryota; kingdom Metazoa; phylum Chordata; class Amphibia; order Anura; family Bufonidae; genus Bufotes; species Bufotes viridis. Next base: position 8,124 of record JAKVIS010002760.1, on the reverse strand, counting down.
AGACATTGAAACATCATTTTTTGTTAAAAAATTTTTATTACTGTGTTAAAGTAAAATAAAATTAAAAAATCATACATATTAGGTATCGCCGCATTCGTAAAAACCAGCTCTATAAAAATATCACATAACCTAACCCCTCACATGAGCACCGTAATAAAAAATAAAATAAAAACAGTGACAAAAAAGCAATTTTTTTGTCAAAAACATCACATAAAGTGCAACACCAAGCGATCAAAATGGCATATTCCCTCCAAAATAGTACCAATCAAACCGTCACCTCATCCTGCAAAAAATGAGACCCTAAGTAAGACAATCGGTCAAAAAATAAAAAAGCTACGGCTACCAGACTATAGAGACATTAAAACATCAATTTTTTGGTTTCAAAAATGCTATTACTGGGTAAAATTTTAATAAATATGAAAAAGTATACATTTTATGTGTTTTCGCGTCCGTAACAACCTGCTTTATAAAAATATCACATGACTTAACCCCTCAGGTAAACACTGTAAAAATAAATAAATAAAAACTGTGCTAAAACCAATTTTTTGGTCACCTTGCCACATAAAGTGCAATAATGAATGATCAAAAAATCATTTGTACCCAATGGTACCAGTAAAAACATCCACTCTTCCTGCAAAAAATGAGCCCCAGCACAAGACGATAGGCAGAAAAATAAAAAAAAATATGATGTTCAGAAAATGGAGACACAAAAACATTATTTTTTTATTCAAAAATGCTTTATTATGTAAAACTGAACTAAACAAAGATAGAAAGTAGACATTTTTGATATCATTTAGTCCGTAACACCCTGCTCTATAAAAATTGTACATGATCTACCCTGTCAGATGAATGTTTTAAAAAATAAAAACAGTGCCAAAACAGCCATTTTTTTGTTACCTTGCCTCACAAAAACGTATTATAGAGCAATCAAAAATCATATGTACCCCAAAATAGTACCAATAAAAATGGCACTTTATCCCCTAGTTTCCAAAATGGCCACATTTTTTGGGATTTTCTACTGTCAGGGTGCATCAAGGGGGGCTTCAAACAGGACAAGGCATCTAAAAACGAGACTAGCAAAATCTGACCTCCAAAAACTATATGGCGTTACTTTTCTTCTGCGCACCGCTGTGTGCCCTTACAACAGTTTACAACCACATACGTTGTGTTTCTGTAAACCGCAGAATCAGCGTGATAAATATTGAGTTTTGTTTGGCTGTTAACCCTCGATGTTTTAAAGAAAAAAATTTATTAAGATGGAAAATCTGCCAAAGTAGTGAAATTTAGAATTCTTGTGGAACGCCTAAAGGGTTAACAAAGTTTGCAAAATAAGTTTTGAGTAACTTGAGGTGTGAAGTTTCTACAATGGGGTCATTTAAGGGGGGTTTCCACTGTGTAAGCCCCACAAATTGACTTCAGACCTGAACTGGTCATTAAAAAGTGGGTTTTGGAAATGTTCTTAAACATTTTAAGAATTGTTTCTAAATTTCTAATCCTTCTAATGTCCTAAAAAAATAAAATAATATTTACAAAATGATGCCAACATAAAGTAGACATATGGAGAATGTTAAGTAATACATATTTTATCAGCCCCCCATTGCCTCACATCATCCCCCCAGTGCCTCACATCAGCCCCCCAGTGCCTCACATCAGCCCCCCAATGCCTCACATCAGCCCCCAGTGCCTCTCTTCAGACCCCCAGCAGACTCTCGTCAGCCCCCCAGCAGCCTCTCTTCAGCCCCCAGTGCCTCATAACAGCCCCCAAATGCCCCTTTTCAGCCACCCAGTGCCTCATATCAGCCCCCAGCAGACACTTTTCAGCCCCCAGTGCCACTCTTCAGCCCCCACTGCCTTTCTTCAGCCCCCCAGCAGCCTCTCTTCAGCCCCCCAGCAGCCCCTCTTCAGCCCCCAGTGCCTCATATCAGCCCCCATCAGCCTTTCTTTTTTTTTGACAGCTTGATTAGGGTGTGCCCAGGCACACCCGGCACACCCCGTGCGCACGCCTATAGTAGTATGAAAGTTTAATTCCATTACATCTGCGTGGGTGGGCTAAAGAGGAGGAAGAGGATGAGGAGATTGAGAATCTTCCTCCTGATAACGACAGTGAAGTCTTGCCTGTTGGTAGTCTGGCACACATGGCTGACTTCATGTTTTGCTGCGTTTCCTATGACCCGCGCATTAAACGCGTTGTAGATAACACTGATTACTGGGTGTTCAACCTTCTGGACCCCCGCTACAAAAAGAACTTCTCATCTCTCATTCCTCTGGTGGAGAGGGCAAAGAAAACGGTGCAATACCAGAAGATCTTGGTAGAAAAATTGCTCCAAAAATTTTCAGCTAACAACAATGGCGGTAGAGTCCGTAGTTCCTTGGAAAACTGAGGAGGGGAGATAAGGGGAACACACAGCTGTTCCAACAGAGGAAGGGCAACACTCTCCAAAGCCTGGGACAGTTTCATGACACCCCACCAGCACCCTCACCCTGATGCGCGGCCTACTGTAAAAAGGAGGGAAATATTTTGGAAGATGGTGAAGGAGTACATGGCAGACAATGTCAGCATCCTCAATGATCCCTTACAACTACTGTGTGTCCAAGCTGGACACATGGCCCGAATTGGCGCTATACACTTTGGAGGTGCCTGTGTTTTGTCTGAGCGGGTATTTAGTGCTTCTGGTGGCATTATAACAGATAAGCATATCCACCTGTCAACTGAAAATGCTGACAGGTTGACTCTTATAAAAATGCACAAGGCCTGGATTGCCCCTGACTTCTCGGCTCCACCAGAGGATAGCTGAGCTGATGAACATAATACACTGTATTCCCATGCGCCCCTTCCACCACAAAAAGGGTATATGGTTGAATCTTCCTTTTCTCATCCTCCTCCTCTTCCATCATATCAACATGTTTAATCGTCACATATAATGTCCTCACATATATGCCTTTGCATATAATTTTTTAAAGGGTCAGCTCACCTGCAGGCCCTCACATATAATTTTTAAGAGGGTCAGCTCACCAGAAGGCCCTCACCTACAATTTTTTAGAGGGTCAGTTGACCTGCAGTCCCTTGCAAACCAGGTTTTACAGGGTCAGCTTTCCAGCAGGTGCTCACCTATAAAGTTTTACAGGGTCAGCTCATCTGCAGGCCCTCACCTACAATCTTTTAGAGGGTCAGCTCACCTGCAGGCCCTTGAATATACTGTTTTACAGGGTTAGCTCACCAGCAGGTCCTCACCTACAAAGTTTCACAGGGTCAGCTCACCTGCAGGAGCTCGAATTTAATATTTTACAGGGTCAGCTCACCAGCAGGCCCTCACCTACAATTTTTATAGGGTCAGCTCACCGACAGCGAAGTCTTGCCTGTTGGTACTCTGGCAAACATGGCTGAATTCATGTTAGGCTGCCTTTCCCGCGACCTGCTCGTTATACGCATTTTAGACACTGCAGATTACTGGTTGTTCACCCTTCTTGACCCCGGCTACTTAGAGAAATTATCATCTACAATTCCTTTGGTGGAGAGGACAAGCAAAAAAATGCTATACCAAATGGATCGTCTACGCCACAGAGACATGCGATCACCCAGAAGTCAACAAAGTGGCAGAAGGCCCTCGCCCATATTGTTTTAGAGGGTCAGCTCACCTGCAGGCCCTCATATATCTGAGATACAGTGTAATTTTGCCTTAGACGCTGTGAAAAGTGTCATTACTTGTGGTACCTCTTCTGTATAATGTTTCCTTATCCTAAATAGGTATGACATTCCCTGTAATTTTTTAGTACTCTTTCCAAGGACAGGGCCTCTTAAGAGTCCTGTATTGTTATTTATCGTCACTACCTCCCCGAGCTGGGAGTGGGTAATTTGCACGCCCCGGCTGCCTTGCTTGAAAGTGGTAGCCGTTACTCAGGCTCCCTCTCCGGAAGCGAACCCTGATTCCTCGTTACCATAGTAGGAGCATAAAGAACATAGAAAGTAGATAGGGCAGACATCCAAATGGATCGTCAACGTCACGGGACGTGCGATCACCCAGAAGTAATCTAGAGTCAACAAAGAAGCAGCAGGCCCTCACCCATAATATTTTAGAGGGTCAGCTCACCAGCAGGCCCTCACCTACAATCTTTTACAGAGTCAGCTCACAAGCAGGTCCTCACCTACAAGTCCAGTCTTACTATCCAACACAATCCTCACCGCCCGAGGTCACGTACCTAGTTAGCATGGAGGAGTCTTGTTGGTTATCGGAATTAACCAGATAAATCGCTCCACCCACTCAGAACGGCCATGCACCCTCACCCACAGAATCAAGAAAGAGCTATCAATCTGTCAATTCTTTCTGTGTCCGGGCCGGGGAGGGTTTCCCTTGTTAAGTCAAATTAAGCCGCAGGCTCCACTCCTGGTGGTGCCCTTCCATCAATTATTTTAAGTTTCAGCTTTGCAACCATACCCCCACCCCCGGTACCCAAAGACTTTGGTTTCCTGGAAGCTGCTCAACACGTAATGGGAATAACTCCGCCGGATCGCCTGTCCAATCGTCTTCGAACCTCCGACGTTCGTTGTTGATTAATGAAAACATTCTTGGCAAATCCTTTCGCTGTGATTCATCTTGCACCAGTCCAAGAATTTCACCACTGGCGGCGCAATATTGATGCCACTGGCCGTCCTTCTTAATCATGGCCCCAGTTCAGAAAACCAACTAAATTTTTGGCAGAACTTGCACTTTATATACAGGTAAATATTCAGGAAATAATGTTTCCTAACAATTTTTCCTCTAAAATCAATTTTTTTCTTTGGTTTTGTGCGTATTATTGTCTGTTAAAGTGATGTACTACTCAGACAACATGGTTCCCAGCAATACCATGGGAGTCCAAGATGCATCCAGACATCCTCCCATGGCTGTTTCCGAACCATTTCGGTGGCGTTTCTATCAATTTCTGAACTTTTCCTATGAACCAGGCACCCTCCCCTCTTAAGAGCAGTGGGTGTCTGGTCTAATGCTCAGGTACTCCAATTGACTTCTATTATACTAGGGTGCTTGTAGAGCACATGAGCATCACGGTGTGCTCGGCCAAAGCACCAGAGCACTGTGGTGCTCGATCAACACTAGTCGTGACCTATTTTTACTACAATTCTGCAGCAAAGGGAATGATAGATTTCTATCATTTGTACTTTATTGGGGGGGGGGGGGGGGGGCGGTATTTACATATGATAGTGCAAACATTGATTGCCTGGATCATGTTCACATCACATCCCTATAAGTGACACCAAACGTATGCCTCAGACATATGCAGCAGAAAAATCCCAGCAAGCGTTCTTGATTTTAATCAGTTATGCTCTTTTATTTCAACTACAAAATAGCAGGACGCATTTCGGCCCATCCAGATTTTCTCAACTGCATGACAACAAACGAAACCTAGGCACATTTATAGGTACAGGATCACCTGGTCATGACATCAGCAGCTAATTATTCAAACAGGAAATGACATACAAAAGTTAACAGAGTGTCCATTCAAATCCATTGTTATTGCAAAAAAGGAATAATCCTCCAATTTTTCAAGGTGGTATTGTGGTCTGTAAGAGAATACACTCAATATTAGAAACTATTAAAAACACATGATCTCATAATCCCTATTTAACCCCTTAAGGACGCAGCCTTATTTCACCTTAAGGACCTGGCCATTTTTTTCAAATCTGATTTGTGTCACTTTATGTGGTGATAACGTTAAAACGCTTTTACTTATCCAGGCCATTCTGAGATTGTTTTTTCATCACATATTGTACTCCATAACACTGGTAAAATGAAGTTAAAAGAATTCCTTTTCATTTATAAAAAAAATACAAAATTTGCAAAAATTTGGGAAAAATTAGCAAATTTCCAACTTTCAATTTCTCTACCTCTATAATACATTAGTAATACCTCAAAAAAATAGTTAATTATTTACATACCCCATATGTCTACTTCATGTCTGGATCATTTTGGGAATTTCAATTTATTTTTGGGAGATGTTACAAGGCTTAGAAGTTTAGAAGCAAATCATTTTTTTAGGTACCAGTTCAGGTTTGAAGTCACTTTGTGTAGCTTACATAATAGCAACCACCCAAAAATTACCCTTTTCTAGAAACTACACTCCTCAAGGTATTCAAAAATAATTTTACAAATGTCGTTAACCCTTTATGTGTTTCTTTCACAAGAGTTAATGGGAAATGGCAATAAAATTTAAGAATTTTGATTTTTTTTCGCAAATTTTCTATTTTAATCCATTTATTCTAGTAATTAAGCAAGGATTAACCGCCAAACAAAACTCGATATTTATTCCCCTGATTCTGTAGATTGCAGAAACACCCCAAACGTGGTCGTAAACTGCTGTGTGGCCAAACGGCAGGGTGCAGAAGGAAGGTAACGCCATATGGTTTTTGATAGGCAGATTTTGCTGGACTGGTTTTTAGACACTATGTCCCATTTAAAGCCCCCTGATTCACCCCTACAGTAGAAACTCAAAAAAAGTGACTCCATTTTGGAAAATACGGGGTAAGCTGGCAGTTTTGTTGGTACTATTTTAGGGTAAATATGATTTTTGGTTGCTCTATATTATACTTTTTTGAGACAAGGTAACAAAAAATAAAAATTCTGAAATTTCATCTCCATTTGCCAATAACTCTTGTGGAACACCAAAAGGGTTAACAAAGTTTGTAAAATCAGTTTTAAATACCGTGAGTGGTGTAGTTTCTTAGATGAAGTCACTTTCTTGGAGTTTCTACTCTAGGGGTGCATCAGGGGGGCTTCGAATGGACATGGTGTCAAAAAACAAGTCCAGCAAAATCCGCCTTCCAAAAACCATATGGTGTACCTTTCCTTCTGCGCCCTGCCGTTTGGCCATACAGCAGTTTATAACCACATATGGGGTGTTTCTGCAAACTACAGAATCAGGGCAATAAATATTGAGTTTTGTTTGCCTGTTAACCCTTGCTTTGTTACTGGAGAAATGGATTAAAATGGAAAATGTGCAAAAAAATAGCTGTTTTGGGATAATTTTTATTTTTTATTTACAAAAAATATTTTTTAATGTCTCCACATTCTAAAACGCAATATTTTTTTTTATTTTTTTTTGGGGGGGGCGACTGTCTTATGTAGGGGCTCATTTTTTGCGGGATGAGATGGCAGGTTGATTGGCACTATGTTGGGTTGCATATGACATTTTGGTCGCTTGCTGTTACAATTTTTGTGATGTAAGGTGAAAAAATGGCTTTTGACACTGTATTTATATAATTTTTTTTCCTGTGTTCACCTGAGGGGTTAGATCATGTGTTATTTTTTATAGAGCAGGTTGTTACGGACGTGGTGATACATAATATGTATACTTTTTATCATGTTTTAATGTCTCCATAGTCTGAGAGCCATATTTTTTTATTTTTTTGGGCGATTGTCCTATGTAGGGTATCATTTTTTGCGGGATGAGAAGATGGTTTGATTGGCACTATTTTGAGAGGCATATAACTTTTTGATCGCTTGCTATTACACTTTTTGTGATGTCAGGTGACAAAGAATATTTTTTGACACTGTTTTTATTCAATTTTTTTTTACGGTATTTACCTGAGAGGTTAGATTATGTGATTTTTTTATAAAGCAGGTTTTTACGGACGTGACGATACACAATATGTATACTTTTTTATTATTTATTTATTTTTAAAACAATAACAATTATTTATTTTACTTTAACACAATAACAGCATTTTAGAAAAAAAAAACATGTTTTAGTGTCTCCATTTATCTGAGAGACATATTTATTCATTTTTTTTCAGTGATTGTGCTATGTAGGGGCTCATTTTTTGCCGGATGAGATGGCAGTTTGATTGGTACTATTTTGATCGCTTGGTATTGCACTTTTTGTTATGTAAGTTGACAAAAAATGGCTTTTTTACACCTTTCTTTTGTTTGTTTTTGTGGTGTTCATCTGAGGGGTTAGGTCATGTGATACTTTTATAGAGCAGGTCATTATGGACGTGGTAATATGAAATATGTGTAGTGTAGTTTAGTTTTAAATTTTTATTCAGTGATAAATGTGTTTTTTATTTTTTATTTTTACTTTTTTTTTTACTTTTTTGACCCAGACTCCACTTGGTTCTTGAAGATCCAGTGG
>JAKVIS010002759.1:20000-21072 GCA_033119425.1 Bufotes viridis | reverse complement strand
CCCCAAGGTATTTCGCTGCTTCCACCAGGAGGACTGGTGGGTGGCACTGGTTACAGCTTGGAGGCTGTCTGACCGAAGCCGAATGCCACAGTGTGAACACTGACCTAGAGGGAGACCTCTGCATAGTAAGTGCCTAGCCGGGCAAGGGTTTATTGTTTTGTGTTGATGTGAAGCTGCAACTAAATTGTGCCAAGTGACGCCAAACTTGGGAGTGTGAAGTGCTGTGTGACAATTAAAGCACTGTTTGAAAACCCCTTGTTTGATGAGAAGTCTGTGATTGCCGACCTCTGAGAGAGAGCGATGCCTTAGGGTCCATTCACACGTCCGTGTGTGTTTTGCGCATCCGCGGATCTGCAAAACACGGACACCGGCAATGTGCGTTCTGCATTTTGCGGACTGCACAACGCCAGCAATTGCGGACAAGAATAGGACATGTTCTATTTTTTTCAGGAACGCAATTGCGGACCCGAAAGTGCGGACACGCAATTGCAGAAGCGGGCAGGACATCCCCATAAAAATGAATGGATCCGCAACTCCGTTCCGCAAAATGCGGAACAGAATTGCGGACGTGTGAATGGAGCCTTACAGTGTTTACTTATGTTTTGGGCGTAGTTAGAGGCGTGGCCTAGTGCAGGAAAAAATTGCCGCTTTGCGCTCCCCACATATTGTCCCTCTTCCTTCTTTTCAAAAGTTGGGAGGTATGATATTGTATGTCATGTCACTGTAATGTCTTGTGGGGTCCCCGGCAATAAAATCTTTCAGTCATCCAATCTCTCGGGCCCCTTAGCAGCTTCTTCCACCATAGCTACACCCCTGAACATAGCTTGGGGTACTTTCACACGTGCATTGATTTTTGACAATACCAATGGAATACAGAGACTTTACTGTTGATGTTCATTTGACTTTTGATAAAATCGATGTATCTTCATTTACATGTCCGCTATTTTACACATTACATTGATGTAACTCTTGGTATTCAGTGTATTCGTGTGTGACTTATGCCTATACTTTTTATGTTTAGGCCGTGAACGAGGTCTGGGATGGACCGAAACGTTGGCCACTACTAACAAAT
>JAKVIS010002759.1:0-15000 GCA_033119425.1 Bufotes viridis | reverse complement strand
ACATTTGGGCGAATATTCGTCATCATCGCCATTATTTTCTTGATTGCCATTAATCGTCAATGTAATATTCGCGTAATGCGCCCGCAATACAGGCATGGGTCACTATTGCTACATTTTTCAAGCTGCTAGAAGTTTCCTGAGACTGGAGAAAAAGGTTGGCACGGCAGAACATTACAATAGCTTTATATGCAGATAGAGTGCGCTGATACATTCACGATTGGGCAAATCAGCAATTAATGATGCACAGATTTTGGCGCAATACATGCAACTTCACATTTTAGCAGGTCTGACTACATATTACTGATTGGTGCACTAAGTATTATTGTGAACTTGTGACATCACAGCACTATGTCTGTATGTATGTATGTATAGACAGCTACACTATATCACTATCTAACACCCTGCACTGGAACCTATCAGCTACACTATCACAATCTAACCTACACTGACTATCTCCCACTAACTATCTGTGTTATATATATTAGCTAACTAACTAACTAACTAACTAACTAACTAACTATCTATACAATGTAATGTGACATAACAAAGCACAGAGCACAGCAATGACACTGCTGTCTCTCTCTCAGAACTGTAAAAAACTGCAGAAAATGCTGCTGGGGAGGTTCTTATATACTAGAGGGATAGGCAACTTTCCTATTGGTTGCTAGGGATGGTGCTAAGCTCAGACAATGACATTGCAGCCTTCTCATTGGCCCACAAGCAAGAAGCAGGGAGGGGTCATGGGTTCAGAGGAAAATAAAATCTAGAATATTTCGTGAATACAAATATATAGCACTATATTCTAAATGTTTGCGAATTCTCAAAGTGGCGATATTCGCAATTAAAATTCGCAATTCGAATATTAGCGCCCAACACTAATCATCGTATACTTTTAGACATGTTACAGAGGACTGACGGTAAAACCCAATGCACTATGTGTATGTACTCAGTATTTAAAGTGCAGGGAAAAAGTCTGAAACAAAAGGGTTAAGCAGAAGTAAGGCCTCATGCACACGACCGTTGTTTGATTCCGTGTCCGTTGCTCCGTTTTTCGTGATTTTCTGCGGACCCATTGGTTTTCAATGGGTCCGTGGAAAACTCGGCAAATGCACCGTTTGTCCTCCGCGTCCGTGGTCCGTAATTCCAGTCCGTCAAAAAAATATAACCTGTCCTATTCTTGTCCGTGAAAAACGGTTCACGGACCCATTCAAGTCAATGGGACCGTGAAAAAATGCGGATGGCCATCCGTGTGTCATCCGCGTTCCGCGTCCGTTTTTTTTGCGGATCCCTTGGCAGGCACTTAGCAAAAATTGTCAGCCTGTCTTTTGGTAAAATCTTTTGGGTCATGTCCGCTAAAAAAAACGGAAGACACATGGAAACACAATGGAAGGCAAAAACGGACACGGATCACTGAACAACGGAACCCGTTTTTGCGGACAGCATAAAAAAACGGTCATGTGCATGAGGCCTAAACCAGCGCTGAGTCTGTGATTGAGACTGTAGATCCCCATTATTCTGCTGCATGTCTACAGCGATGGCATTACAAAACCTATTGAAAAACACATGCAATTTTACATGGGACTGCAAGTAAACCTACTGTATCATATAAGCTCAGTGAGTTATAACAAACAGCAGACGTTTAGAGAGCAACATGACAAACTCGGCACTGCTTCATCTTATATTCATGTCTATGTCTATAGAATATACTGTCTAGAGGCTGGTTGCCAAAGTATGCTGAGAGCGGAAATTTAAAAACATTCAGAGGTTGTAGAAACTAGTCTGTAAGCCACTCTGCATCCAAGCTCTGGCACTCAAGTAATGCTAGGGGTTGTAGTCTCACAAGAGATAAAGTGCTACATCATGTTCCAGGAATCTTGGTCTGCAGGCTATAGTGCACACTAGATGAGGCTACTAGGACACTTACAGGCCGTTGCTCCCTGGACTTTTTGAAAATAAGGCTACTAAAATGGCCACTAAAAACAGACCTACTGTGAGTTTTTCATGGCCATTGTGCATCCATGTGGGCATCCATTTTCTGGCCGTCTGGTCGTTTTGCATCCATTCTGAATCCGTTTTTAACAGACGTTAAAAATGGCCATTGAAAATGTAGGAATTTTTATATGTATTTTATTAATATCACAACCCCTGCAGTGCCCTTACAGAATATATAATGCTGTCGGGGTATGCTAGGAGTTGTAGTCCTAGAATAGTTGAGGACATGATGAAGGAAGTGCTGCACAGGTAACGCTTCCTTTGTCCAGCCATTCCCCAAGTGTCTGGTAGCCCTTTCAGACCCGGGCAATGTAACACGGGCACTTAGTAAAATTAGGGCTCATTCACACAGCAATTTTCAGAACCAGTCTTTAGGGCTATTCACATGGATGGTTTTTAATGGCCAATGAATATTTTTTCACGGCCAGACCGACCCATTGATGGCTGTTTAGATAGAAGTACACCTGTCTAATGGCCGATAAAAATGGGTACACTATGAAGATAAAGGGCCATTCAGGGGTTAAAGAGGCTCTGCCACCAGGATCAACTATAGCGTTTTCTTTCTAGGTTGAGGCGTTGTGCAGAAATAATGACTTTTATTCAGAGGAAAATGCTCCACTGTAGCACCAAGAGGTGGGCTTATGTGGTTTGAGCACCGCTCCAGCGATGCTCCTGGTGCTCCAAACATATCCCTCTCTCATTAGATTGACAGCGCTAGCCTTCACATCTAAAGCTGCACACTCGCTAGCTAATATGGCTTGTGTGCACCCTGGCGTTTGTTACTTGCCGAGCATGGAAGATGATAAATGCGCATGCGCCGTTGACATAATTCCACCCATAAGTGGAGTCACCGTTGGCTTCATCTGCAGTCACCTCCACTTCCTGGTGGAATGATGTAAACAGTGCATGTGCACTTATCATCTTCCATGCTCGGCTAGCAGTAGAAGATGGAGGGCGCATGTGCAATGTATGTGAATGAGTGCGCAGGCGCAAGAACTCAGCACTAGATGTAAAGTCTAGTGCAGTCAATCTAAGGGGAGGAGGCATATTTGGAGCACCAGGGGCATAGCTGGAGCGGTGCTCAAACGGCATAAGCCCGCCTCCAGGTGCTCAATGGCTCATTTACATACGAGTAAAAGCCTTCATTTCTCCGCAACCCTAGCCCCTAGAAAAAAACGATATATACTGGATACATATACTGGGGCACTATGGGAGGCATTATGTATACTGGATATATACACTGGGGCACTATGGGAGGCATTATATATACTGGAAATATTCACTGGGGCACTATGGGAGGCATTATGTACACTGGATATATACACTGGGGCACTATGGGAACCTTTATATATACTGGATATATACACTGGGGCACTATGGGAGGCATTATATATACTGAATATATACACTGGGGCACTATGGGAGGCATTATATATATACTGGATATTTACACTGGGGCACTATGGGAGGCATTATATATACTGGATATATACACTGGGGCACAATGGGAGGTATTATGTACACTGGATATATACACTGGGGCACTATGGGAGGCATTATGTATACTGGATATATACACTGGGGCACTATGGGAACCATTATATATACTGGATATATACACTGGGGCACTATGGGAGGTATTATATATACTGAATATATACACTGGGGCACTATGGGAGGCATTATATATACTGGATATTTACACAGGCACTATGGGAGGCATTATATATACTGGATATATACACTAGGGCACTATGGGAGGTATTATGTACACTGGATATATACACTGGGGCACTATGGGAGGCATTATGTATACTGGATATATACACTGGGGCACTATGGGAGGCATTATGTATACTGGATATATACACTGGGGCACTATGGGAGGCATTATGTATACTGGATATATACACTGGGGCACTATGTGAGGCAGTATGTATACTGGATATATACACTGGGGCACTATGGGAGGTATTTTGTATACTGAATATATACACTGGGGCACTATGGGAGGTATTATGTATACTGGATTTATACACTGGGGCACTATGGGAGGCATTATGTATACTGGATATATACACTGGGGCAATATGGGAGGCATTATGTATACTGGATATATACACTGGGGCACTATGGGAGGCAGTATATATACTGGATATATACACTGGGGCACTATGGGAGGTATTTTGTATACTGGATATATACACTGGGGCACTATGGGAGGTATTATGTATACTGGATATATACACTGGGGCACTATGGGAGGCATTATGTATACTGGATATATACACTGGGGCACTATGGGAGGTATTATGTATACTGGATATATACACTGGGGCACTATGGGAGGCATTATGTATACTGGATATATACACTGGGGCACTATGGGAGGCATTATGTACACTGGATATATACACTGGGGCACTATGGGAACCTTTATATATACTGGATATATACACTGGGGCACTATGGGAGGCATTATGTACACTGGATATATACACTGGGGCACTATGGGAACCATTATATATACTGGATATATACACTGGGGCACTATGGGAGGCATTATGTATACTGGATATATACACTGGGGCACTATGGGAGGTATTATGTATACTGAGGTCCCTGCAGGGGTTGGAGGGGTTTTTTAAAAAAAAACAGTAAACTGCTAATTTATGCCCATGTTTAATTGGCATTCACAACATATCTAAATGGATGTAAAACGGTCGTTAAGAATGGATAGACGGACAGAAAATAGATGCAAACATGAAGGCAAAATTGCCTTGAAAAAACTGATAGTGTATCTGTTTTTAACGTGCCACTTTCACACAGTCAGTGTTTGGTCAGTGTTTGATCAGTGATTTCTATCAGTGATTATGAGCCAAAACCAGGAGTGAGTCAAAACCACAGAATTATACCTTACCTCTATTTTTGACTGACAAATACTTATCAAACACTGACTGCACAGTGACTTTGTGAGAGTGGTCAAAAGGTACCTTTACACGAGCCAATTATCGTGTAAATCATTGTTAAATCGAGCTAAACTGCACGATTATCGAACAGTGTACAAGCAATGAACGACAGACAATCGGTAGATTTCTCCTTGGTTCGATCGTTTGTGCGGGCACAAAAATCATCGTTGGATGTTAAAGATTTCATAGGTGTAAACAGGAATCGTTCGCCGCTCGCAGACGATAGGTGTGTTCAGGCACGCCACTCACTTTCTGTAAATGCCACGGTCTGCTTTACAAACGATGGAATATGCGATCGAAATAACGATTTTGTGAACGATAACTGGCGTCTAAAGGGTCACTGTTGAAACGTTCGCTACACTCGTTCGTTGCTCAGTCGCGTCGATCATCGTCTCGGGTAAAGGCACCGTACCTTTGGAGGGAGGAAGTAGGGGCTTTTAACGATACGGTTTCCCCATCCTCCAGCATCACACGATGAGACGGTATGGCCTGTGGATAGAGTTTCCCCGCTGTGTCCCTGCTGACGCTCACTTGCTAGTTCTCTTTTCACTTGCAGAAAATTAAATAACACAACGGTGGGGATTTAATTAATGACTTCATTTCATTTCCGACGTCGCTCCTAAATGCTTTGCTCATTTCCCGCTGTAAATTCACACAAGGCCTATTTATTTCTTTAACCCACACTAAAAATTCTCCCTGTATTGGACGCATCAAAGACCATACCGTAAGCAACTGGGTCCAAAACGGCAGGTGGAAATACAATTTCTAGCATGCACAACCACAGACTGTGAGTTGGGAGTACACGGTGATTTGTAGTTTGACTGCAGAGCCTCAGAGTGCAGGCAGATGTTGGAGGATGCTAGGAGTTGTAGTTCCACCACAGCTACTGGGAAATCCTGGAAGTTGTACAGTAGTTTCATAGCAGCCGGAGAGACGTAATCTAGAGGCTAAGGAGGAAATGCTGCAGCGCTAGTGCAACATAGTTATCAATGCTTAATTACAGTGGGCAGGAATATAAGGCATGAAAAATTAATCAGATGCAGCACTCTATTTAGAACTGGAGGGGGTGGAGAGGGGCAGGGTGGAGTGGGTGTAGAGGGGAAGGGTGGAGGGGGTGTAGAGGAGAAGGGTGGAGGGGTGGAGAGGGGCAGGGTGGAGTGGGTGTAGAGGAGAAGGGTGGAGGGGTGGAGAGGGGCAGGGTGGAGTGGGTGTAGAGGAGAAGGGTGGAGGGTGGAGAGGGTGGAGAGGGGCAGGGTGGAGTGGGTGTAGAGGAGAAGGGTGGAGGGGGTGGAGAGGGGCACGGTGTGGGGGTTGGTGGAGAGGGGCAGGAGGGGTGTAGAGGGGCAGGGTGGAAGGGGTGTAGAGGGGAAGGGTGGAGGGGGTGTAGAGGAGAAGGGTGGAGGGGTGGAGAGGGGCAGGGTGGAGGGGTGTAGAGGAGAAGGGTGGAGGGGTGGAGAGGGGCAGGGTGGAGGGGTGTAGAGGAGAAGGGTGGAGGGGGTGGAGAGGGGCAGGGTGGAGAGGGTGGAGAGGGGCAGGGTGGAGGGAGGTGTGGAGAGGGGCAGGGTGGAGGGGGTGGAGAGGAGCAGGGTGGAGGGGTGTAGAGGAGAAGGGTGGAGGGGTGTAGAGGGGAAGGGTGGAGGGGGTGAGAAGGGTGGAAGGGGTGTAGAGGGGAAGGGTGGAAGGGGTGTAGAGGGAAAGGTGGAGAGGTGTAGAGGAGAAGGGTGGAGAGGGTGTAGAGGAGAGGGGTAGAGGGGTAGGGTGGAGGGAGTGTAGAGGGGCAGGGTGGAGGGGTGTAGAGGGGAAGGGTGGAGGGGTGTAGAGGGGAAGGGTGGAGGGGGTGTAGAGGGGAAGGATGGAGGTGTAGAGGGTAGGATGGAGGTGTAGAGGGGTAGGGTGGAGGGGGTGTAGAGGGGTAGGGTGGAGGGGGTATAGAGGGGAAGGGTGGAGGGGGTATAGAGGGGAAGGGTGGGGGGGTGTAGATGGGCAGGGTATAAAGGGTATAGAGGGGCAGGGTATAAAGGGTGTAGAGGAGCAGGGTGGAGAGGGGCAGGGTATAAAAAGTATAGAGCGGCAGGGTGGAGAGGGGCAGGGTATAAAGGGTATAGAGGGGCAGGGTATAAAGGGTGTAGAGGGGCAGGGTGGAGAGGGTGGAGAGGGGCAGGGTGGAGGGGTTTTAGAGGGGCAGGGTGGAGGGGGTAGTAAGAGGTAGGTGAGAACGTCCTGCTGGCTGAACTTGCTGCAGTGCACGTAGCATTATGTAGGAGAGAGAAGAAGCTTATCCCTTGCACTTGTTGATCCCTGAGCCCATGCAGTCACCAGTCATCCGACTCCGGAGTATAAAAGGAGTCATGACTCCATGTTATAAACCGCTATATCTCACCAGTTCTAGTAGGAAGGCTATATTGTGCTTTTACAGTATACTAAAGAGGGGCTCATATATATGTTATATTAGGGAGACCAACCTGTGCTGTTATATTAAGGAGAGGACCCTACATATCTCATATGAGGGAGACCAACCTGTGCTGTTATATTAAGGAAGGACCCTATATATGTTATATTAGTGAGACTATCCTGTGCTGTTATATTAAGGAGAGGACCCTATATATCTCAAATAAGATAGACCATCCTTTGCTGTTATATTAAGGAAGGACCCTATAAGTGTTATATTAGGGAGACCATCCTGTGCTGTTATATTAAGGAAGGACCCTATAAGTGTTATATTATGGAGACCATCATGTGCTGTTATATTAAGAAGAGGATGCTATAAAGGAGGCTGCCCTGTACGTTTTATATTAGGGAGGCTATTCTCCACCTGGTAAATTATGGAGGCTATAATTATCTCTTATATATAGTAAGTGGTTATTATATATCTGTTATATTAAGAAGGGGATCCTAAAATGTGTTATTTTGTTACATATCCTGTACTTCTTATATTAGGGTGGCTAACCTCTATCCTTTAGCTATTATATGTGGGGATTATCTTGAATTTGTTGAATACTATCCTCTATCCGTTACTTGTTCTACTATACTATACTATACCTGTTATACTGTACCACATATATAGGTTATTTTTTATCTGCTATATTAGGGATGCAACCCTTTACCTTTACCTTCACTATTTGCTTAGTATATTTTAGCTGGTGAAAACAGTCACTAGTTGTCAAGCAGTTCCATACGGCAGACCATCCCCTCCCTACTAGTGAGGCAGGGCATCCTGCGTCTGCAGACTGTTACCTGTAATACTAGACAGTCACCAGTTCTTATAAGTATGCTGTCCTTCACTTGATTTCAGGCAGAATAACCTATACCAGTACTAAAAGGTAGAATATACTGCATCACGCCGATCCTATGGCACTGTCTGAAGTTATACCAGTCCTATTAGGCAGGAAACATTTTTAAGCGTATTAGGTATAGACACTTCTAAAAGGCAGGGGAACCTCTACCCAACATACAGGTACAATACTGTATACTTCTTTTTTAAAACATTGTTTGTATTAAAGTGGAAAAAAAGTTTGTCGTAAAGTAACAGTTTCATCCATATAAGATAATTATTAATCATTGTATGTCAGGGTGTTCTATATCTCATAGGTTCACAATTTAGCATAGTGTAGAATGTGGTAGGCAGTACATTATCCTTCTACAGTCCCTTCTAATAGGCAGGCTGTCATGTACCTGCTGTTTTAGGCAGGATACATGTTATCAATGATGTTAGGTAAGCTATCCCTTTGATGTTACCTTGGGTAGTACTCGATTTATCAGTTATGTTACACAGGCTATCCCTTGGTACATTGGACAGCAAAACCTTTTCAGTGATATTAGGCAGGATATTGTTTTTTAATAAGACTGCCCTTTCACTATAGTATCATTGTGTGCACTTTATGAGGTATATTATAGACTGTCCTTTACCTGATATATCAGTACAGACCCCATGAACTAGGTGAGGCAGGGTATCTGGTTAGACAAGGTATCATTTATTATGCAGGGAATCAGTTATGTTAGAATATCAGTTATTAGAGTATCAGTTAATAGGTAGGGTATCAGTTACCTTAGGAAGGCTATAACTTATTTCAGACAGGACATCAAGATATTTTAGGCAGGATCTCGCTTATTAAATAGAGTATTTGCTTTTAGATCCAGTACAAGTTATGTCAGACTCAGGCAGGATATCAGTAATGTTTGGCAGGGTATCAGTAATTTTAAGCAGGGTATCAATTATTAGGCAGGATATCAGTAAAGTTAGGCAAGACATCTTTAATGTTAGGCAGGATATCAGTTATTGGGTAGGATAACAGTAATGTCAGGCAATGTATCAGCTGTATCAGGGTATCAATAATATTAAGCAGGATATCAGTTATTGGGCAGTATATCAGTAATATTAGGCAGGGTATCAATTATTAGACAGGGTATCAATAATGTTAGGCAGGGCATTAGTTATTAGGCAGGGTATCAGTTATTAGGCAGGATATTAGTAATATTAAGCAGGATATCAGTTATTGCACAGGATATAAATAATGTTAGGCAGGGTATTAGTTATTAGGCAGGGTATCGGTTGTCAGGCAGCATATTGGCAGTGTTGGGCAGAGTATCATTTATTAGAGAGGATCAGCGACGTTAGGCAGGGTATCAGTTATTTGGCAGGATCTCAGTTATTAGACATGATATCAGTAATGTTAGGCAGGGTATCAGTTATTAGAAAGGGTATGAGTAATGTTAGGCATGGTATCAGTTATAAGCCAGGATATTGGCCAGGTTAGGCAGGGTATCAGTTATTAGACATGATATCAGTAAAGTTAGGAAGGGTATCGGTTATTAGGCAGGGTATGGGTTATTAGTCAGGGTATCAGTTATTAGGCATGGTATGAGTTATTAGGTAGGGTATCAGTTATTAGGTAGGGTATCAGTTATTAGGCAGGGTATCAGTTTTTAGGCAGGGTATCAGTTATTAGGCAGGGTATCAGTTATTAGGCAGGGTATTGGTTATTAGGCAGGGTATCGGTTATTAGGCAGGGTATGGGTTATTAGGCAGGGTATGGGTTATTAGGCAGGGTATCAGTTATTAGGCAGGGTATGGGTTATTAGTCAGGGTATGGGTTATTAGGCAGGGTATCAGTTATCAGGCAGGGTATCAGTTATTAGTCAGGGTATCGGTTATTAGTCAGGGTATCGGTTATTAGGCAGGGTATCAGTTATTAGTCAGGGTATCAGTTATCAGGCAGGGAACCTTTACCTGGTCGAAGTAGATAATCCTAGTCTTGTTGCTCATCTCGGAGGGCTCGTGGTTGGTACTCCTGACGGCAGAGAACGCCACCTTGGAGTTTGCGGCTCTGACTGAGATCCCCAGAGGTGAGGAGGACGAGCCCTTGGAGTCAGTGGCGGGGTTGGAGTCACATACCACCAGGCATTTGCCCTCCAGAACTATGGGCTCGGTGTCATTCTGTGCCCAGGCAGGGCAGGCTGGCAGCAGGAGCGCGCAGGTGACAGCCGCCAGCACCGCGGACAGCCCCCCGGAGCGCAGCCTCTTCAGTCCCGGCATCCCGGCGTCTCCTCTACCGCTCGGCGAACAACAAAAAAGCCAAAAAAAAAAAAAAAAGCTTCACAGTTTCCAAAATGTTCCCCCCACTCCCGAAGAAAAGTCTCCTGTCCGCTTCCCAGATCCTCAACTCATCCAACTCCTCATCCACAGTGATTACTGATGAGGAGGCTCGTGGAGCACCAGCCTGGAGGTGGCCATCATGTAACTACCACCTCCATCAGATCATCCTGGAGCTGGTGGGGTATCGATCCACCCTGCAGCCAGCTGCCCGATCCACACTCATCACAGTGCAAGCCTCAATCCTTATTCCCCAAAGCCTTATGTCGTAAGTAGGTAGCTCAGCCCTCAGCCCGCACCTCACCGCAAGACGGGGGAGGGGCGGCCCCGCGGGCAGGGCTAGCGATCTGGTCGGCAGCGATCTGATCGTACGAGACACTCACCCTGCAGACTTCACAACAAGGGGAAGAAGAGCACACATATGACTGCATGAAACTCCAGACATGTCTACTAATTCTAGTATCTATCTACCTGTCTGTCTCCTATCTATCTATCTATCTATCTATCTATCTACCTGTCTGTCTCCTATCCTATCTATCTATCTATCTATCTACCTGTCTGTCTCTATCCTATCTATCTATCTATCTATCTATCTATCTATCTACCTGTCTGTCTCCTATCTATCTATCTGTCCTATATCTATCTATCTATCTACCTGTCTGTCTCCTATCTATCTATCTATCTATCTATCTATCTATCTCTCTATCTATTTCTCCTATATCTATCTATCTATCTATCTATCTATCTATATATCTATCTATCTATCTCTCTATCTCATCTATCTTTTTTGTCAGTCTGTCTTATCTATATTATCTTATATCTATCATCTATCTATCTATCTATCTATCTATCTCTTTCTCCTATCTCTCTATCTCATCTATCTTTTTTGTCAGTCTGTCGTATCTATATTATCTTATATCTATCATCTATCCATGTTTGTTTCTATATCTATCTATCTATCTATCTATCTCTTTCTTATCTATCTATCTATCTATCTATCTCTCTCAGTCTCCTATCTCTCTATCTCATCTATCTTTTTTGTCAGTCTGTCGTATCTATATTATCTTATATCTATTATCTATCTATCTATCTATCTATCTATCTATCTATCTATCTATCTATCTATATCATGAACTGTGGGTCGGTCTGTCTGTGTCTATATCTATCTATATTTCTACTATCTATCTATGTTTGTCAGTCTGTCTTATCTATATTATCTGATATCTATTTATCTATCTTTCTATCTATATCTATCTATCTATCTATCTATCTAATATCTATCTATCTATCTATCTATCTATCATCTTTTCCATATCTATCTATCTATCTATCTATCTATCTATCTATCTATCTTTTCCATATCTATCTATCTATCTATCTATCTATCTATATCTATCTATCTATCTATATTTGTCCGTACATCTATCTGTCTTCTTTATCTATCTGTCTATCTATCTATCTATCTATCTATCTTTTCCATATCTATCTATCTCTGTCTGTATATCTATCTATCTATCTATATTTGTCCGTATATCTATCTGTCTTCTTTATCTATCTGTCTATCTATCTATCTATCTATCTATCTCTTTCTTATCTTTCTATCTATCTACCTATCTATCTATCTATCTATGTCTCTATCTACGGTATCTATCTATCTATCTTATCTATCTATCTATCTATCTATCTATCTATCTATCTATCTATCTATGTCTCTATCTACGGTATCTATCTATCTATCTATCTATCTATCTATCTATGTCTCTATCTACGGGTTCTATCTATCTATCTATCTATCTATCTATCTATCTATCTATCTATCTATCTATCTATCTATCTATCTATCCCTCTTAGATTGATGACCGCACACTGGTGGTGTAGAGAACTTTCTGTGTAGTTGGGGGTCTGCATCCAGGGCAGGTAGTGACGGGGTCCTGATGGGGGAGCTGCTCGTCCCCGTCCCGCAGGGATCTGAGGCGGAGGTCGCTGTAAATCATTAGGACAGATTATTTTAATGAAATCTGCAGTGACCCAGCGGAGAGCCCGCGTGTAACACGATTACCGGCTCCCGGCCGCCGCGCTGTGGACAGCCCCTCTATGAAGATTAATGCTGCGCGATCCTACTCGCTGGCGCCGCCTAGTGGACAACCCGGGGAACTGCGGGCATCCTTTCTGCAAAAGGGGAACAGCAGAGCCAGCGGCTGGAGATTACAAGAAGCCGTGGTCTGAGGGTGGAACTACAACTTCCAAAATGCCCTGAAAGCCGGAGCACGGCGAGTTCATCCTGCGCAGCCTGATTCATGTAAGGAATTACAGACTGACACACAGGTAGAAAAGAAGAGCCTGTGACAGCAGAACAATGACGATTTATATGCCATTCGGGGTCTGCAGAAAGCTGGGGCCATTCTTATACCACAATTTACATTGTTGTTAACTGACCCCTTAGACCAAACACTTACAGGACTATGGCTGTAGAACTACAAGTCTCAGCATGTTTGACCCTGTGGTGAATGTCCTCCTGTCTCCCTCTTATCCATACCAGGGCCAATTCAATACAGAGGCAGGTACTGAGGGTGGCCTGTCGGTAGGGAGATAGGAAAAAAGAGCCTGGGGCCCCTGCTGGCCATGAGAATGAGGGTCCCCTGTCCTGTTTGGAGGGGCAGCAGACATTAATGGTCCTTTTCCTTCCAGGTTCTCAAACAATAAGAAAGAAGACGACCCGAGCTGCGTGATCAAGTGGATGAGGTCAGTTTATTTTTATTTTATTTTTTTTAACCCCTCAATCCACATTTTACTAAGCATTCTGTATTGAGAATGCTATTATTTTCCCTTACAACCATGTTATAAGGGAAAATAATAAAATCTACAGAATTCTGAACCCAATTCTGTGAAGAAGTCCGGGTTCGGGTCTGGGTACCAAACATGCCGATTTTTCTCACGCGCGTGCAAAATGCATTAAAACGCTTTGCACTCAAGCGGAAAAAACGTGCATTTTCCCGCAACTCACCTGCATCTAGTCCGTGCGACGCCCGTGTGACTGAGGCCTTACAGTTCTCGTGGTAATTAATTTGGTTGATCTCTGAAATGGAGTTCTTTCTCTCTCTTTATTAATACAGGTGGACATGGGCATTGGCAAAACCTGGAACAGCTCCGGACCCCCACCCTAACAAATATTCCTTATTGGTCACTGCCCTCCTGTCTGTTTCTCAAGACACTTGAGACATGGAGACTGTAGGAGATGAAAACCTCCTCGCATTGCAGTCACTCTCAGGGGGCACAAGATCTGTGCACGCAGAGGAAGGAGATGGCAAGTTGGGCATTTGCCCAGTGACATTTCCTAGGGGCCACCACTGATAGGGCCAACCTGAAAGTGAGCTATAAAATATTTCACTCAGCTATCTATGCTGGCGGTCTGCAGAGTGGTGGGGGTGAACAGCAATTAGAGATGAGCGAATCTTCCAAGATTCGATTCATAGTAACATAGTATATAAGACCGAAAAAAGACATTTGTCCATCCAGTTCGGCCTGTTTCCTGCAAGTTGATCCAGAGGAAGGCAAAAAACCCCTGTGAGGCATAAGCCAATTTTCCCCACTTAAGGGGAAAAAATTCCTTCCCGACTCCAATCAGGCAATCAGAATAACTCCCTGGATCAACGACCCATCTCTAGTAGCTATAGCCTGTAATATTATTACACTCCAAAAATCCATCCAGTCCCCTCCTGAATTCCTTTATTGTACTCACCATCACCACCTCCTCAGGCAGAGAGTTCCATAGTCTCACTGCTCTTACCGTAAAGAATCCTTTTCTATGTTTGTGTACAAACCTTCTTTCCTCTAGACGCAGAGGATGTCCCCTTGTCACAGTCACAGTCCTGGGGATAAATAGATGATGGGACAGATCTCTGTACTGACCCCTGATATATTTATACATAGTTATTAGATCTCCCTCAGTCGTCTTTTTCTAAAGTGAATAACCCTAATTTTGATAACCTTTCAGGGTACTGTAGTTGCCCCATTCCAGTTATTACTTTAGTTGCCCTCCTCTGAACCCTCTCCAGCTCTGCTATGTCTGCCTTGTTCACAGGAGCCCAGAACTGTACACTGTACTCCATGTGTGGTCTGACTAGTGATTTGTAAAGTGGTAGGACTATGTTCTCATCACGGGCATCTATGCCCCTTTTGATGCAACCCATTATCTTATTGGCCTTGGCAGTAGCTGCCTGACACTGGTTTTTGCAGCTTAATTTGCTGTTTATTAAAATTCCTAGATCCTTTTCCATGTCATTGTTACCAAGTGTTTTACCATTTAGTATGTACAGGTGACTTGCATTATTCCTTACCATGTGCATAACTTTACATTTGTCAGTGTTAAACCTCATCTGCCATTTTTCTGCCCAAGCCTCCAACCTATCTAGATCCCTCTGTAGCAGAAAACTGTCCTCTTCAGTGTTA
>JAKVIS010002758.1:0-20828 GCA_033119425.1 Bufotes viridis | reverse complement strand
AAAATAGAGCATGTCCTATTCTTGTCCGTTATGCGGACAAGAATAGGCATCCATTCTCTATAATGGGCCGCGTTCCGTTCCGCAAATTGCGGAACAGAACGCGGAGCAGCTTCCGTGTTTTGCGGATCCGCGGTTTGCGGACCACAAAATACCAACGGCCGTGTGCATGAGGCCTAATGGACATGGCGCTGCTTATGGTCGCACCACTTATTCACTACTATGACTAATATAATCGCATAGCGAATTAAACACAGCTGTCTCTATAGTCAACTTTCCTATTTAATTGCTAGAATTATCGAAGTTGACGAATATGGAGCAAAAACGAAGATGAAGATTGAATACTTCGTTATCTTCGTTTTGAGGAATATGACGAATACATTCGTCATATTCGCTAATACTACCAAGCCAACCATAGTAAACCAGGTCTAAGTAGAAATCGCAATGCGATTAATTCAAGTTATATTATTCGCATTGCGATTTCAACTTAGACCTGGTTTAATTATAATGGGTCAGCTTGCTAGAATTAACGAAGATAACGAATATGGAATATAGCAGCAGTGCTAAGTTGAAATCGCAATGCGATTAATTTAACTTGAAGTAATCGCATTGCGATTTCAACTTAGCACTGCTAGTGCTATTATATTCCATATTCGTCGTTCTAGCCTATGTAAGATAGCAGTGCTAAGTTGTAATCGCAATGCGATTAATCTAACTTGAATTAATCGCATTGCGATTTCAACGTAATTCCTCAAATCCGACAGTACATTTTCGTATATGGAGACGTTCCCATGGTGATGGGGACGCTCCATGAGCACGGAAGTCGGCAGAAGCGGCAACGGGCACTGACTAGAGCAGCCAGGAAGCCAGGAATCCTCAGGACAGGTAAGAACTACTTTTGGGAAGTGGGAAAGAAAAAAATATAACTAAAAAAAAACAAAAAAAAAAAAAAAACGAATATTCGAAATAGCGAATTTATAGCGCTATATTCGAAATATTCGCGAATTAGCAAAGTGCCGATATTCGCTAAAAAAATTCGCTATTCGAATATTCGCGCTCAACACTAACCCTAACCATAAACCTAAATCTAACCCACTAACCCTAAGCATAACCCACTAACCATAACCCTATCCCTAACCCTTACCTCCTCTATTGACATACCTCATGTCCTACCCACTTGGGTAGTGTTAGGGTTAACTCTAACCCTAACCCTAACCTCCTCTATTGATATAACTTATGTCAAACCCACTTGGGTAGGGTTAGGGTTAACCCTAAACCTATCCCTAACCCTAACCCTTAAGTCATGACCTACCCACTTGAGTAGGGTTAACTCTAACCCTAACCATAGCTTAACTCTAAAGCTAACCCACTAACCCTAACCCCCTAACCCTAACCCTTACATTCCACTATTGACTTACCTCATAACCTACCAACTTGGGTATGGTTAAGGTTAACCCTAACCCTAAACCTATCCCTAATCCTAACCTTCTCTATTGACATATCTCATGTACTACCCACTTGGGTAGTGTTAGGGTTAACTCTAACTCTAACCCTAACCTCCTCTATTGATATACCTTATGTCAAACCCACTTGGGTAGGGTTAGGGATAACCCTAACCCTATCGCTATTCCTAACCCTAAGCTCCTCTATTGATATACCTTATGTCAAACCCACTTGGGTAGGGTTAGGGTTAACCCTAAACCTATCCCTAACCCTAACCCTTACATCATGACCTACCCACTTAGGTAGGGTTAACTCTAACACTAACCATAACCATAACCCTATAGCTAACCAACTAACCCTAACCATAACCCACTAACCCTAACCCTAACCCTATCCCTAACCCTTACCTCCTCTATTGACATACCTCATGTCCTAACCACTTGTGTAGTGTTAGGGTTAACTCTAACCCTAGCACTAACCTCGTCTATTGATATACCTTATGTCAAACCCATTTGGGTAGGGTTAGGGTTAACCCTAACCCTATCGCTATTCCTAACCCTAAGATCCTCTATTGATATACCTTATGTCAAACCCACTTAGGTAGGGTTAGGGTTAACCCTAAACCTATCCCTAACCCTAACCCTTAAGTCATGACCTATCCACTTGGGTAGGGTTAACTCTAACTCTAACCCTAACCATAACCCTCAAGCTAACCCACTAACCATAACCTAAACCCACTAACCCTAACCCTCCTCTATTGACTTACCTCATAATCTACCAACTTAGGTTTAGGGTTAACCCTAACCCTAACCCTAAAGTTAACCCTCTAACCCTAACCATAACCCACTAACCCTTAGCCACTAACCCTAACTCTAACCCTAGCCCTCCTCTATTGACTTACCTCATGACCTACCCACTTGGGTAGGGTTAGGGTTAACTGTGACCCTATCCCTATTCCTAAACCTAAGCTCCTCTATTGATATACCTTATGTCAAACCCACTTGGGTAGGGTTAGGGTTAACCCTAAACCTATCCCTAACCCTAACCCTTAAGTCACTGACCTACCCACTTGGGTAGGGTTAACGCTGACAATAACCCTAACCATAAACCTAAATCTAACCCACTAACCCTAAGCATAACCCACTAACCCTAACCCTATCCCTAACCCTTACCTCCTCTATTGACATACCTCATGTCCTACCCACTTGGGTAGTGTTAGGGTTAACTCTAACCCTAACCCTAACCTCCTCTATTGATATACCTTATGTCAAACCCACTTGGGTAGGGTTAGGGTTAACCCTAAACCTATCCCTAACCCTAACCCTTAAGTCATGACCTACCCACTTGGGTAGGGTTAACTCTAACCCTAACCCTAACCATAACCCTTAAGCAAACCCACTAACAGTAACCATTACCCACTAACCCTAACCTAACCCAAACCCACTAACCCTAACCCTCCTCTATTGACTTACCTCATAATCTACCAACTTAGGTTTAGGGTTAACCCTAACCCTAAAGTTAACCCTCTAACCCTAACCATAACCCACTAACCCTAACCCTTAGCCACTAACCCTAACTCTAACCCTAACCCTCCTCTATTGACTTACCTCATGACCTACCCACTTGGGTAGGGTTAGGGTTAACTGTAACCCTATCCCTATTCCTAAACCTAAGCTCCTCTATTGATATACCTTATGTGAAACCCACTTGGGTAGGGTTAGGGTTAACCCTAAACCTATCCCTAACCCTTAAGTCATGACCTACCCACTTGGGTAGGGTTAACGCTGACAATAACCCTAACCATAAACCTAAATCTAACCCACTGACCCTAAGCATAACCCACTAACCCTAACCCTATCCCTAACCCTTACCTCCTCTGATGACATACCTCATGTCCTACCCACTTGGGTAGGGTTAGGGTTAACTCTAACCCTAACCCTAACCTCCTCTATTGATATAACTTATGTCAAACCCACTTGGGTAGGGTTAGGGTTAACCCTAAACCTATCCCTAACCCTAACCCTTAAGTCATGACCTACCCACTTGGGTAGGGTTAACTCTAACCCTAACCCTAACCATAACCCTTAAGCAAACCCACTAACAGTAACCATTACCCACTAACCCTAACCCTAATCCAAACCCACTAACCCTAACCCTCCTCTATTGACTTACCTCATAATCTACCAACTTAGGTTTAGGGTTAACCCTAACCCTAAAGTTAACCCTCTAACCCTAACCATAACCCACTAACCCTAACCCTTAGCCACTAACCCTAACTCTAACCCTAACCCTCCTCTATTGACTTACCTAATGACCTACCCACTTGGGTAGGGTTAGGGTTAACTGTAACCCTATCCCTATTCCTAAACCTAAGCTCCTCTATTGATATACCTTATGTGAAACCCACTTGGGTAGGGTTAGGGTTAACCCTAAACCTATCCCTAACCCTTAAGTCATGACCTACCCACTTGGGTAGGGTTAACGCTGACAATAACCCTAACCATAAACCTAAATCTAACCCACTAACCCTAAGCATAACCCACTAACCCTAACCCTAACCCTATCCCTAACCCTTACCTCCTCTATTGACATAACTCATGTCCTACCCACTTGGGTAGTGTTAGGGTTAACTCTAACCCTAACCTCCTCTATTGATATACCTTATGTCAAACCCACTTGGGTAGAGTTAGGGTTAACCCTAAACCTATCCCTAACCCTAACCCTTAAGTCATGATGACCTACCCACTTGGGTAGGGTTAACTCTAACCCTAACACTAACCATAACCCTTAAGCAAACCCACTAACAGTAACCATTACCCACTAACCCTAACCCTAACCCAAACCCACTAACCCTAACCCTCCCCTATTGACTTACCTCATAACCTACCAACTTAGGTTTAGGGTTAACCCTAACCCTAACCCTAAAGTTAACCCTCTAACCCTAACCATAACCCACTAACCCTAACCCTTAGCCACTAACCCTAACTCTAACCCTATCCCTCCTCTATTGACTTACCTCATGACTTACCCACTTGGGTAGGGTTAGGGTTAACTCTAACCCTATCCCTATTCCTAAACCTAAGCTCCTCTATTGATATGCCTTATATCAAAGCCACTTGGGTAGGGTTAGGGTTAACCCTAAACCTATCCCTAACCCTAACCCTTAAGTCATGACCTACCCACTTGGGTAGGGTTAACTCTAATCCTAACCCTAACCATAACCCTAAAGCTAACCCACTAACCCTAACCATAACCCACTAACTCTAACCCTAAGCCACTAACCCTAACTCTAACCCTAACCCTACTCTATTGACTTACCTCATGACTTACCCACTTGTGTAGTGTTAGGGTAAACTCTAACCCTAACCTCCTCTATTGATATACCTTATGTCAAACCCACTTGGGTAGGGTTAGGGTTAACCCTAAACCTATCCCTAACCCTAACCTTTAAGTCATGACCTTCCCACTTGGGTAGGGTTAACTCTGACCCTAACCCTAACCATAAACCTAAAGCTAACCCACTAACCCTAAGCATAACCCACTAACCCTATCCCTAACCCACTAACCCTAACCCTCCTCTATTGACTTACCTCATAACCTACCAACTTTTGTATGGTTAGGGTTAACCCTAACTCTAACCCTAACCCTAACCCTTACCTCATCTATTGACATATCTTATGTCCTATCCACTTGGGTAGGGTTAGGGTTAACTCTAACCCTAACCATAACCATAACTCTAAAGCTAACCCACTAACCCTAACCATAACCCACTAATCCTAACCCCCTAACCCTAACCCTTACATTCCACTATGGACTTACCTCATAACCTACCAACTTGTGTATGGTTAGGGTTAACCCTAACCCTAAACCTATCCCTAATCCTAACCTTCTCTATTGACATATCTCATGTCCTACCCACTTGGGTAGTGTTAGGGTTAACTCTAACCCTAACCTCCTCTATTGATATACCTTATGTCAAACCCACTTGGGTAGGGTTAGGGTTAACCCTAACCCTATCGCTATTCCTAAACCTAAGCTCTTCTATTGATATACCTTATGTCAAACCCACTTGGGTAGGGTTAGGGTTAACCCTAAACCTATCCCTAACCCTAACCCTTACGTCATGACCTACCCACTTAGGTAGGGTTAACTCTAACACTAACCATAACCATAACCCTATAGCTAACCAACTAACCCTAACCATAACCCACTAACCCTAACCCTAACCTTATCCCTAACCCTTACCTCCTCTATTGACATACCTCATATCCTACCCACTTGGGTAGTGTTAGGGTTAACTCTAACCCTAGCCCTAACCTCGTCTATTGATATACCTTATGTCAAACCACCTTGGGTAGAGTTAGGGTTAACCTTAACCCAATCCCTATTCCAAAAACTAAGCTCCTCTATTGATATACCTTATGTCAAACCCACTTGGTTAGGGTTAGGGTTAACCCTAAACCTATCCCTAACCCTAACCCTTAAGTCAGGACCTACCCACTTGGGTAGGGTTAACTCTAACCCTAACCATAACCCTCAAGCTAACCCACTAACCATAACCCAAACCCACTAACACTAAACCTCCTCTATTGACTTACCTCATAATCTACCAACTTAGGTTTAGGGTTAACCCTAACCCTAAAGTTAACCCTCTAACCCTAACCATAACCCACTAACCCTAACCCTTAGCCACTAACCCTAACTCTAACCCTAACCCTCCTCTATTGACTTACCTCATGACCTACCCACTTGGGTAGGGTTAGGGTTAACTGTAACCCTATCCTTATTCCTAAACCTAAGCTCCTCTATTGATATACCTTATGTCAAACCCACTTGGGTAGGGTTAGGGTTAACCCTAAACCTATCCCTAACCCTAACCCTTAAGTCATGACCTACCCACTTGGGTAGGGTTAACGCTGACAATAATCCTAACCATAAACCTAAATCTAACCCACTAACCCTAAGCATAACACACTAACCCTAACTAACCCTATCCCTAACCCTTACCTCCTCTATTGACATACCTCATGTCCTACCCACTTGGGTAGTGTTAGGGTTAACTCTAACCCTCTCCCTAACCTCCTCTATTGATACACCTTATGTCAAACCCACTTGGGTAGGGTTAGGGTTAACCCTAAACCTATCACTAACCCTAACCCTTAAGTCATGACCTACCCACTTAGGTAGGGTTAACTCTAACCCTAAACCTAACCATAACCCTTAAGCAAACCCACTAACAGTAACCATTACCCACTAACCCTAACCCTAACCCAAACCCACTAACCCTAACCCTCCTCTATTGACTTACCTCATAACCTACCAATTTAGGTTTAGGATTAACCCTAACCCTAACCCTAAAGTTAACCCTCTAACCCTATCCATAACCCACTAACCCTAACCCTTAGCCACTAACCCTAACTCTAACCCTAACCCTCCTCTATTGATTTACCTCATGACTTACCCACTTGGGTAGGGTTAGGGTTAATTCTAACCCTATCCCTATTGCTAAACCTAAGCTCCTCTATTGATATGCCTTATATCAAACCCACTTGGGTAGGGTTAGGGTTAACCCTAAACCTATCCCTAACCCTAACCCTTAAGTCATGACCTACCCACTTGGGTAGGGTTAACTCTAATCCTAACCCTAACCATAACCCTAAAGCTAACCCACTAACCCTAACCATAACCCACTAATCCTAACCCTAACCCTATCCCTAACCCTTACCTCCTCTATTGACATACCTCATGTCCTACCCACTTGGGTAGTGTTAGGGTTAACTCTAACCCTAGCCCTAACCTCCTCTATTGATATACCTTATGTCAAACCCACTTGGGTAGAGTTAGGGTTAACCTTAACCCAATCCCTATTCCTAAAACAAAGCTCCTCTATTGATATACCTTATGTCAAACCCACTTGGGTAGGGTTAGGGTTATCCCTAAACCTATCTCTAACCCTAACCCTTAAGTCATGACCTACCCACTTGGGTAGGGTTAACTCTAACCCTAACCATAACCCTCAAGCTAACCCACTAACCATAACCCAAACCCACTAACCCTAACCCTCCTCTATTGATATACCTCATAACCTACCAACTTAGGTTTAGGTTAACCCTAACCTAACCCTAAAGTTAACCCTCTAACCCTAACCATAACTCACTAACCCTAACCCTTAGCCACTAACCCTAACTCTAACCCTAACCCTCCTCTATTGACTTACCTCATGACTTACCCACTTGGGTAGGGTTAGGGTTATCTCTAACCCTATCCCTATTCCTAAACCTAAGCTCCTCTATTGATATGCCTTATATCAAACCCACTTGGGTAGGGTTAGGGTTAATTCTAACCCTATCCCTAACCCTAACCTTTAAGTCATGACCTTCCCACTTGGGTAGGGTTAACTCTGACCCTAACCCTAACCATAAACCTAAAGCTAACCCACTAACCCTAAGCATAACCCACTAACCCTAACCCTATCCCTAACCCACTAACCCTAACCCTCCTCTATTGACTTACCTCATAACCTACCAACTTTTGTATGGTTAGGGTTAACCCTGACTCTAACCCTAACCCTAACATTTACCTCCTCTATTGACATATCTTATGTCCTATCCACTTGGGTAGGGTTAGAGTTAACTCTAACCCTAACCATAGCCATAACTCTAAAGCTAACCCACTAACCCTAACCATAACCCACTAACCCTAACCCCTAACCCTAACCCTTACATTACACTATTGACTTACCTCATAACCTACCAACTTGGGTATGGTTAGGGTTAACCCTAACCCTAAACCTATCCCTAATCCTAACCTTCTCTATTGACATATCTCATGTCCTACCCACTTGGGTAGTGTTAGGGTTAACTCTAACTCTAACCCTAACCTCCTCTATTGATATACCTTATGTCAAACCCACTTGGGTAGGGTTAGGGTTAACCCTAACCCTATCGCTAATCCTAAAACTAAGCTCTTCTATTGATATACCTTATGTCAAACCCACTTGGGTAGGGTTAGGGTTAACCCTAAACCTATCCCTAACCCTAACCCTTACATCATGACCTACCCTAACCCTATCCCTAACCCTTACCTCCTCTATTGACATACCTCATGTCCTACCCACTTGGGTAGTGTTAGGGTTAACTCTAACCCTAGCCCTAACCTCGTCTATTGATATACCTTATGTCAAACCACCTTGGGTAGAGTTAGGGTTAACCTTAACCCAATCCCTATTCCAAAAACTAAGCTCCTCTATTGATATACCTTATGTCAAACCCACTTGGGTAGTGTTATCCCTAAACCTATCTCTAACCCTAACCCTTAAGTCATGACCTACCCACTTGAGTAGGGTTAACTCTAACCCTAACCATAGCTTAACTCTAAAGCTAACCGACTAACCCTAACCCCCTAACCCTAACCCTTACATTCCACTATTGACTTACCTCATAACCTACCAACTTGGGTATGGTTAAGGTTAACCCTAACCCTAAACCTATCCCTAATCCTAACCTTCTCTATTGACATATCTCATGTACTACCCACTTGGGTAGTGTTAGGGTTAACTCTAACTCTAACCCTAACCTCCTCTATTGATATACCTTATGTCAAACCCACTTAGGTAGGGTTAGGGTTAACCCTAACCCTATCGCTATTCCTAAACCTAAGCTCTTCTATTGATATACCTTATGTCAAACCCACTTGGGTAGGGTTAGGGTTAACCCTAAACCTATCCCTAACCCTTACATCATGACCTAAACACTTAGGTAGGGTTAACTCTAACACTAACCATAACCATAACCCTATAGCTAACCAACTAACCCTAACCATAACCCACTAACCCTAACCCTAACCCTATCCCTAACCCTTACCTCCTCTATTGACATACCTCATGTCCTACCCACTTGTGTAGTGTTAGGGTTAACTCTAACCCTAGCACTAACCTCGTCTATTGATATACCTTATGTCAAACCCACTTGGGTAGGGTTAGGGTTAACCCTAACCCTATCGCTATTCCTAAACCTAAGCTCCTCTATTGATATACCTTATGTCAAACCCACTTGGGTAGGGTTAGGGTTAACCCTAAACCTATCCCTAACCCTAACCCTTAAGTCATGACCTACCCACTTGGGTAGGGTTAACTCTAACCCTAACCCTAACCATAACCCTCAAGCAAACCCACTAACAGTAACCATTACCCACTAACCCTAACCCTAACCCAAACCCACTAACCCTAACCCTCCTCTATTGACTTACCTCATAACCTACCAACTTAGGTTTAGGGTTAACCCTAACCCTAACCCTAAAGTTAACCCTCTAACCCTAACCATAACCCACTAACCCTAACCCTTAGCCACTAACCCTAACTCTAACCCTAACCCTCCTCTATTGACTTACCTCATGACTTACCCACTTGGGTAGGGTTAGGGTTAACTCTAACCCTATCCCTATTCCTAAACCTAAGCTCCTCTATTGATATGCCTTATATCAAACCCACTTGGGTAGGGTTAGGGTTAACCCTAAACCTATCCCTAACCCTAACCCTTAAGTCATGACCTACCCACTTGGGTAGGGTTAACTCTAATCCTAACCCTAACCATAACCCTAAAGCTAACCCACTAACCCTAACCATAACCCACTAACCCTAACCCTAAGCCACTAACCCTAACTCTAACCCTAACCCTACTCTATTGACTTACCTCATGACTTACCCACTTGTGTAGTGTTAGGGTAAACTCTAACCCTAACCTCCTCTATTGATATACCTTATGTCAAACCCACTTGGGTAGGGTTAGGGTTAACCCTAAACCTATCCCTAACCCTAACCTTTAAGTCATGACCTTCCCACTTGGGTAGGGTTAACTCTGACCCTAACCCTAACCATAAACCTAAAGCTAACCCACTAACCCTAAGCATAACCCACTAACCCTAACCCTATCCCTAACCCACTAACCCTAACCCTCCTCTATTGACTTACCTCATAACCTACCAACTTTTGTATGGTTAGGGTTAACCCTAACTCTAACCCTAACCCTAACCCTTACCTCCTCTATTGACATATCTTATGTCCTATCCACTTGGGTAGGGTTAGGGTTAACTCTAACCCTAACCATAACCATAACTCTAAAGCTAACCCACTAACCCTAACCATAACCCACTAACCCTAACCCCTAACCCTAACCCTTACATTCCACTATTGACTTACCTCATAACCTACCAACTTGGGTATGGTTAGGGTTAACCCTAACCCTAAACCTATCCCTAATCCTAACCTTCTCTATTGACATATCTCATGTCCTACCCACTTGGGTAGTGTTAGGGTTAACTCTAACCCTAACCCTAACCTCCTCTATTGATATACCTTATGTCAAACCCACTTGGGTAGGGTTAGGGTTAACCCTAACCCTATCGCTATTCCTAAACCTAAGCTCCTCTATTGATATACCTTATGTCAAACCCACTTGGGTAGGGTTAGGGTTAACCCTAAACCTATCCCTAACCCTAACCCTTACGTCATGACCTACCCACTTAGGTAGGGTTAACTCTAACACTAACCATAACCATAACCCTATAGCTAACCAACTAACCCTAACCATAACCCACTAACCCTAACCCTAACCTATCCCTAACCCTTACCTCCTCTATTGACATACCTCATGTCCTACCCACTTGGGTAGTGTTAGGGTTAACTCTAACCCTAGCCCTAACCTCCTCTATTGATATACCTTATGTCAAACCCACTTGGGTAGAGTTAGGGTTAACCTTAACCCAATCCCTATTCCTAAAACAAAGCTCCTCTATTGATATACCTTATGTCAAACCCACTTGGGTAGGGTTAGGGTTAACCCTAAACCTATCCCTAACCCTAACCCTTAAGTCATGACCTACCCACTTGGGTAGGGTTAACTCTAACCCTAACCATAACCCTCAAGCTAACCCACTAACCATAACCCAAACCCACTAACCCTAACCCTCCTCTATTGACTTACCTCATAATCTACCAACTTAGGTTTAGGGTTAACCTAACCTAACCCTAAAGTTAACCCTCTAACCCTAACCATAACCCACTAACCCTAACCCTTAGCCACTAACCCTAACTCTAACCCTAACCCTCCTCTATTGACTTACCTCATGACCTACCCACTTGGGTAGGGTTAGGGTTAACTGTAACCCTATCCCTATTCCTAAACCTAAGCTCCTCTATTGATATACCTTATGTCAAACCCACTTGGGTAGGGTTAGGTTAACCCTAAACCTATCCCTAACCCTAACCCTTAAGTCATGACCTACCCACTTGGGTAGGGTTAACTCTAACCCTAACCCTAACCATAACCCTAAAGCAAACCCACTAACAGTAACCATTACCAACTATCCCTAACCCTAACCCAAACCCACTAACCCTAACCCTCCTCTATTGACTTACCTCTAACCTACCAACTTAGGTTTAGGGTTAACCCTAACTCTAACCATAACCCTAAAGTTAACCCTCTAACCCTAACCATAACCCACTAACCCTAACCCTTAGCCACTAAACCTAACTCTAACCCTCCTCTATTGACTTATCTCATGACTTACCCACTTGGGTAGGGTTAGGGTTAACCCTAAACCTATCCTATTCCTAAACCTAAGCTCCTCTATTGATATACCTTATGTCAAACCCACTTGGGTAGAGTTAGGGTTAACCCTAAACCTATCCCTAACCCTAACCCTTAAGTCATGACCTACCCACTTGGGTAGGGTTAACTCTAATCCTAAATCTAACCATAACCCTAAAGCTAACACTCTAACCCTAACCATAACCCACTAACCCTAACCCATAGCCACTAACCCTAACTCTAACCCTAACCCTACTCTATTGAATTACCTCACGACTTACCCACTTGGGTAGTGTTAGGGTAAACTCTAA
The DNA here is from genome assembly GCA_033119425.1 of Bufotes viridis. Classification (NCBI taxonomy): domain Eukaryota; kingdom Metazoa; phylum Chordata; class Amphibia; order Anura; family Bufonidae; genus Bufotes; species Bufotes viridis. Next base: position 8,491 of record JAKVIS010002758.1, on the reverse strand, counting down.
CCCTAACCTCCTCTATTGATATACCTTATGTCAAACCCACTTGTGTAGGGTTAGGATTAACCCTAAACCTATCCCTAACCCCAACATTTAAGTCATGACCTACCCACTTGGGAAGGGTTAACTCTGACCCTAACCCTAATCATAAACCTAAAGCTAACCCACTAACCCTAAGCATAACCCAACTAAACCTAACCCTAACCCTAAGCAACTAACCCGAACCCTCCTCTATTGACTTACCTCATAACCTACCAACTTGGGTATGGTTAGGGTTAACTCTAAACCTAACTCTATCCCTAACCCTAACCTCCTCTATTGAAATATGTCATGTCCTACCCACTTGGGAAGTGTTAGGGTTAACTCTAAACCTAACCCTAACCTCCTCTATTGATATACCTTATGTCAAACCCAATTAGGTAGGGTTAGGGTTAACCCTAACCCTATCGCTATTCCTAAACCTAAGCTCCTCTATTGATATACCTTATGTCAAACCCACTTGGGTAGGGTTAGGGTTAACCCTAAACCTATCCCTAACCCTAACCCTTACGTCATGACCTACCCACTTAGGTAGGGTTAACTCTAACACTAACCATAACCATAACCCTATAGCTAACCAACTAACCCTAACCATAACCCACTAACCCTAACCCTAACCCTATCCCTAACCCTTACCTCCTCTATTGACATACCTCATGTCCTACCCACTTGGGTAGTGTTAGGGTTAACTCTAACCCTAGCCCTAACCTCCTCTATTGATATACCTTATGTCAAACCCACTTGGGTAGAGTTAGGGTTAACCTTAACCCAATCCCTATTCCTAAAACAAAGCTCCTCTATTGATATACCTTATGTCAAACCCACTTGGGTAGGGTTAGGGTTAACCCTAAACCTATCCTAACCCTAACCCTTAAGTCATGACCTACCCACTTGGGTAGGGTTAACTCTAACCCTAACCATAACCCTCAAGCTAACCCACTAACCCTAACCCAAACCCACTAACCCTAACCCTCCTCTATTGACTTACCTCATAATCTACCAACTTAGGTTTAGGGTTAACCCTAACCCTAACCCTAAAGTTAACCCTCTAACCCTAACCATAACCCACTAACCCTAACCCTTAGCCACTAACCCTAACTCTAACCCTAACCCTCCTCTATTGACTTACCTCATGACTTACCCACTTGGGTAGGGTTAGGGTTAACTCTAACCCTATCCCTATTCCTAAACCTAAGCTCCTCTATTGATATACCTTATGTCAAACCCACTTGGGTAGGGTTAGGGTTAACCCTAAACCTATCCCTAACCCTAACCCTTAAGTCATGACCTACCCACTTGGGTAGGGTTAACTCTAACCCTAACCCTAACCATAACCCTTAAGCAAACCCACTAACAGTAACCATTACCCACTAACCCTAACCCTAACCCAAACCCACTAACCCTAACCCTCCTCTATTGACTTACCTCATAACCTACCAACTTAGGTTTAGGGTTAACCCTAACCCTAACCCTAAAGTTAACCCTCTAACCCTAACCATAACCCACTAACCCTAACCCTTAGCCACTAACCCTAACTCTAACCCTAACCCTCCTCTATTGACTTACCTCATGACTTACCCACTTGGGTAGGGTTAGGGTTAACTCTAACCCTATCCCTATTCCTAAACCTAAGCTCCTCTATTGATATGCCTTATATCAAACCCACTTGGGTAGGGTTAGGGTTAACCCTAAACCTATCCCTAACCCTAACCCTTAAGTCATGACCTACCCACTTGGGTAGGGTTAACTCTAATCCTAACCCTAACCATAACCCTAAAGCTAACCCACTAACCCTAACCATAACCCACTAACTCTAACCCTAAGCCACTAACCCTAACTCTAACCCTAACCCTACTCTATTGACTTACCTCATGACTTACCCACTTGTGTAGTGTTAGGGTAAACTCTAACCCTAACCTCCTCTATTGATATACCTTATGTCAAACCCACTTGGGTAGGGTTAGGGTTAACCCTAAACCTATCCCTAACCCTAACCTTTAAGTCATGACCTTCCCACTTGGGTAGGGTTAACTCTGACCCTAACCCTAACCATAAACCTAAAGCTAACCCACTAACCCTAAGCATAACCCACTAACCCTAACCCTAACCCTAACCCACTAACCCTAACCCTCCTCTATTGACTTACCTCATAACCTACCAACTTTTGTATGGTTAGGGTTAACCCTAACTCTAACCCTAACCCTAACCCTACCTCCTCTATTGACATATCTTATGTCCTATCCACTTGGGTAGGGTTAGGGTTAACTCTAACCCTAACCATAACCATAACTCTAAAGCTAACCCACTAACCCTAACCATAACCCACTAACCCTAACCCCTAACCCTAACCCTTACATTCCACTATTGACTTACCTCATAACCTACCAACTTGGGTATGGTTAGGGTTAACCCTAACCCTAAACTCTATCCCTAATCCTAACCTTCTCTATTGACATATCTCAAGTCCTACCCACTTGGGTAGTGTTAGGGGTAACTCTAACCCTAACCCTAACCTCCTCTATTGATATACCTTATGTCAAAACCGCTTGGGTAGGGTTAGGGTTAACCCTAAACCTATCGCTATTCCTAAACCTAAGCTCCTCTATTGATATACCTTATGTCAAAACCGCTTGGGTAGGGTTAGGGTTAACCCTAAACCTATCCCTAACCCTATCCCTTACGTCATGACCTACCCACTTTGGTAGGGTTAACTCTAACACTAACCATAACCATAACCCTATAGCTAACCAACTAACCCTAACCATAACCCACTATCCCTAACCCTATCCGTATCCCTAACCCTTACCTCCTCTATTGACATACCTTATGTCCTAACCACTTGGGTAGTGTTAGGGTTAACTCTAACCCTAACCTCCTCTATTGATATACCTTACGTCAAACTCACTTGGGTAGAGTTAGGGTTAACCCTTACCCTATCCCTATTCCTAAACCTAAGCTCCTCTATTGATATACCTTATGTCAAACCCACTTGGGTAGGGTTAGGGTTAACCCTAAACTTATCCCTAACCCTTAAGCCCTAACCCACTAACCATAACCTCACTAACCCTAACCTAACCCACTAACCCTAACCTCCTATTGACTTACCTCATAATCTACCAACTTAGGTTTAGGTTAACCCTAACCCTAACCTAAGTTAACCCTCTAACCCTAACCATAACCCACTAACCCTAACCCTTAGCCACTAACCCTAACTCTAACCCTAACCCTCCTCTATTGACTTACCTCATGACCTACCCACTTGGGTAGGGTTAGGGTTAACTCTAACCCTATCCCTATTCCTAAACCTAAGCTCCTCTATTGATATACCTTATGTCAAACCCACTTGGGTAGGGTTAGGGTTAACCCTAAACATATCCCTAACCCTAAACCTTAAGTCATAACCTACCCACTTGGGTAGGGTTAACTCTAACCTAACCCTAACCATAACCCTAAAGCTAACCCACTAACCGTAACCATTACCCACTAACCCTAACCCTAACCCAAACCCACTAACCCTAACCCTCCTCTATTGACTTACCTCATAACCTACCAACTTAGGTTTAGGGTTAACCCTAACCCTAACCCTAAAGTTAACCCTCTAACCCTAACCATAACCCACTAACCCTAACCCTTAGCCACTAACCCTAACTCTAACCCTAACCCTCCTCTATTGACTTACCTCATGACTTACCCACTTGGGTAGGGTTAGGGTTAACTCTAACCCTATCCCTATTCCTAAACCTAAGCTCCTCTATTGATATACCTTATATCAAACCCACTTGGGTAGGGTTAGGGTTAACCCTAAACCTATCCCTAACCCTAACCCTTAAGTCATGACCTACCCACTTGGGTAGGGTTAACTCTAATCCTAACCCTAACCATAACCCTAAAGCTAACCCACTAACCCTAACCATAACCCACTAACTCTAACCCTAAGCCACTAACCCTAACTCTAACCCTAACCCTACTCTATTGACTTACCTCATGACTTACCCACTTGTGTAGTGTTAGGGTAAACTCTAACCCTAACCTCCTCTATTGATATACCTTATGTCAAACCCACTTGGGTAGGGTTAGGGTTAACCCTAAACCTATCCCTAACCCTAACCTTTAAGTCATGACCTTCCCACTTGGGTAGGGTTAACTCTGACCCTAACCCTAACCATAAACCTAAAGCTAACCCACTAACCCTAAGCATAACCCACTAACCCTAACCCTAACCCTAACCCACTAACCCTAACCCTCCTCTATTGACTTACCTCATAACCTACCAACTTTTGTATGGTTAGGGTTAACCCTAACTCTAACCCTAACCCTTACCTCCTCTATTGACATATCTTATGTCCTATCCACTTGGGTAGGGTTAGGGTTAACTCTAACCCTAACCATAACCATAACTCTAAAGCTAACCCACTAACCCTAACCATAACCCACTAACCCTAACCCCTAACCCTAACCCTTACATTCCACTATTGACTTACCTCATAACCTACCAACTTGGGTATGGTTAGGGTTAACCCTAACCCTAAACCTATCCCTAATCCTAACCTTCTCTATTGACATATCTCATGTCCTACCCACTTGGTAGTGTTAGGGTTAACTCTAACCCTAACCCTAACCTCCTCTATTGATATACCTTATGTCAAACCCACTTGGGTAGGGTTAGGGTTAACCCTAACCCTATCGCTATTCCTAAACCTAAGCTCCTCTATTGATATACCTTATGTCAAACCCACTTGGGTAGGGTTAGGGTTAACCCTAAACCTATCCCTAACCCTAACCCTTACGTCATGACCTACCCACTTAGGTAGGGTTAACTCTAACACTAACCATAACCATAACCCTATAGCTAACCAACTAACCCTAACCATAACCCACTAACCCTAACCCTAACCCTATCCCTAACCCTTACCTCCTCTATTGACATACCTCATGTCCTACCCACTTGGGTAGTGTTCGGGTTAACTCTAACCCTAACCCTAACCTCCTCTATTGATATTCCTTATGTCAAACCCACTTGGGTAGGGTTAGGGTTAACCCTAAACCTATCCCTAACCCTAACCCTTAAGTCATGACCTACCCACTTGGGTAGGGTTAACTCTGACCCTAACCCTAACCATAAACCTAAAGCTAACCCACTAACCCTAAGCATAACCCACTAACCCTAACCCTATCCCTAACCCACTAACCCTAACCCTCCTCTATTGACTTACCTCATAACCTACCAACTTTTGTATGGTTAGGGTTAACCCTAACTCTAACCCTAACCCTAACCCTTACCTCCTCTATTGACATATCTTATGTCCTATCCACTTGGGTAGGGTTAGGGTTAACTCTAACCCTAACCCTAACCATAACTCTAAAGCTAACCCACTAACCTAACCATAACCCACTAACCCTAACCCCTAACCCTAACCCTTACATTCCACTATTGACTTACCTCATAACCTACCAACTTGGGTATGGTTAGGGTTAACCCTAACCCTAACCCTATCCCTAACCCTAACCTCCTCTATTGACATATCTCATGTCCTACCCACTTGGGTAGTGTTAGGGTTAACTCTAACCCTAACCCTAACCTCCTCTATTGATATACCTTATGTCAAACCCATTTGGGTAGGGTTAGGGTTAACCCTAACCCTATCGCTATTCCTAAACCTAAGCTCCTCTATTGATATACCTTATGTCAAACCCACTTGGGTAGGGTTAGGGTTAACCCTAAACCTATCCCTAACCCTAACCCTTACGTCATGACCTACCCACTTAGGTAGGGTTAACTCTAACACTAACCATAACCATAACCCTATAGCTAACCAACTAACCCTAACCATAACCCACTAACCCTAACCCTAACCCTATCCCTAACCCTTACCTCCTCTATTGACATACCTCATGTCCTACCCACTTGGGTAGTGTTAGGGTTAACTCTAACCCTAACCCTAACCTCCTCTATTGATATACCTTATGTCAAACCCATTTGGGTAGGGTTAGGGTTAACCCTAAACCTATCCCTAACCCTAACCCTTAAGTCATGACCTACCCACTTGGGTAGGGTTAACTCTAACCCTAACCATAACCCTCAAGCCTAACCCACTAACCCTAACCCAAACCCACTAACCCTAACCCTCCTCTATTGACTTACCTCATAATCTACCAACTTAGGTTTAGGGTTAACCCTAACCCTAACCCTAAAGTTAACCCTCTAACCCTAACCATAACCCACTAACCCTAACCCTAGCCACTAACCCTAACTCTAACCCTAACCCTCCTCTATTGACTTACCTCATGACCTACCCACTTGGGTAGGGTTAGGGTTAACTCTAACCCTATCCCTATTCCTAAACCTAAGCTCCTCTATTGATATACCTTATGTCAAACCCACTTGGGTAGGGTTAGGGTTAACCCTAAACCTATCCCTAACCCTAACCCTTAAGTCATGACCTACCCACTTGGGTAGGGTTAACTCTAACCCTAACCCTAACCATAACCCTTAAGCAAACCCACTAACAGTAACCATTACCCACTAACCCTAACCCTAACCCAAACCCACTAACCCTAACCCTCCTCTATTGACTTACCTCATAACCTACCAACTTAGGTTTAGGGTTAACCCTAACCCTAACCCTAAAGTTAACCCTCTAACCCTAACCATAACCCACTAACCCTAACCCTTAGCCACTAACCCTAACTCTAACCCTAACCCTCCTCTATTGACTTACCTCATGACTTACCCACTTGGGTAGGGTTAGGGTTAACTCTAACCCTATCCCTATTCCTAAACCTAAGCTCCTCTATTGATATGCCTTATATCAAACCCACTTGGGTAGGGTTAGGGTTAACCCTAAACCTATCCCTAACCCTAACCCTTAAGTCATGACCTACCCACTTGGGTAGGGTTAACTCTAATCCTAACCCTAACCATAACCCTAAAGCTAACCCACTAACCCTAACCATAACCCACTAACTCTAACCCTAAGCCACTAACCCTAACTCTAACCCTAACCCTACTCTATTGACTTACCTCATGACTTACCCACTTGTGTAGTGTTAGGGTAAACTCTAACCCTAACCTCCTCTATTGATATACCTTATGTCAAACCCACTTGGGTAGGGTTAGGGTTAACCCTAAACCTATCCCTAACCCTAACCTTTAAGTCATGACCTTCCCACTTGGGTAGGGTTAACTCTGACCCTAACCCTAACCATAAACCTAAAGCTAACCCACTAACCCTAAGCATAACCCACTAACCCTAACCCTATCCCTAACCCACTAACCCTAACCCTCCTCTATTGACTTACCTCATAACCTACCAACTTTTGTATGGTTAGGGTTAACCCTAACTCTAACCCTAACCCTAACCCTTACCTCCTCTATTGACATATCTTATGTCCTATCCACTTGGGTAGGGTTAGGTTAACTCTAACCCTAACCATAACCATAACTCTAAAGCTAACCCACTAACCCTAACCATAACCCACTAACCCTAACCCCTAACCCTAACCCTTACATTCCACTATTGACTTACCTCATAACCTACCAACTTGGGTATGGTTAGGGTTAACCCTAACCCTAAACCTATCCCTAATCCTAACCTTCTCTATTGACATATCTCATGTCCTACCCACTTGGTAGTGTTAGGGTTAACTCTAACCCTAACCCTAACCTCCTCTATTGATATACCTTATGTCAAACCCACTTGGGTAGGGTTAGGGTTAACCCTAACCCTATCGCTATTCCTAAACCTAAGCTCCTCTATTGATATACCTTATGTCAAACCCACTTGGGTAGGGTTAGGGTTAACCCTAAACCTATCCCTAACCCTAACCCTTACGTCATGACCTACCCACTTAGGTAGGGTTAACTCTAACACTAACCATAACCATAACCCTATAGCTAACCAACTAACCCTAACCATAACCCACTAACCCTAACCCTAACCCTATCCCTAACCCTTACCTCCTCTATTGACATACCTCATGTCCTACCCACTTGGGTAGTGTTAGGGTTAACTCTAACCCTAGCCCTAACCTCCTCTATTGATATACCTTATGTCAAACCCACTTGGGTAGAGTTAGGGTTAACCTTAACCCAATCCCTATTCCTAAAACTAAGCTCCTCTATTGATATACCTTATGTCAAACCCACTTGGGTAGGGTTAGGGTTAACCCTAAACCTATCCCTAACCCTAACCCTTAAGTCATGACCTACCCACTTGGGTAGGGTTAACTCTAACCCTAACCATAACCCTCAAGCTAACCCACTAACCCTAACCCAAACCCACTAACCCTAACCCTCCTCTATTGACTTACCTCATAATCTACCAACTTAGGTTTAGGGTTAGCCTAACCCTAACCCTAAAGTTAACCCTCTAACCCTAACCATAACCCACTAACCCTAACCCTTAGCCACTAACCCTAACTCTAACCCTAACCCTCCTCTATTGACTTACCTCATGAC